>CM045758.1:92198885-92432366 GCA_025200525.1 Camellia lanceoleosa | reverse complement strand
AAAGCAAACTTGGTGGGCAATCCCAAAGAGTGGTGGATGGATACTGGAGTAACCCGCCATATCTGTGCAGATAAGAAGATGTTCACAACCTACAAAGTGGTGAAAAGTGGGGAACAATTTTTTATGGAAAACTCCTCCACTTCAACCATAGAAGGACAAGGAAAGATTGTGCTAAAAATGACCTCAAGCAAAGAACTCACTTTTAACAATGTGCCAGAGATTCGCAAGAATTTGATTTCTGGGTCATTGTTGATAAAGAATGAGTTTAAATTAGTCTTTGAATTTGATAAAGTTATACTCTCCAAGAGTGGAATGTATGTGGGGCGAGGTTACATGAGTGATGGGCTTTTTAAGCTCAATGTAAATACTGTTGTACCTAATTTGGCTTTTAATAATAAGAACACATCTTCTGTTTATATTGCTGAGTCTTCTTTTTTATGACATAGTAGATTAGGACATGTTAATTTTAATTCTTTGCGTAGACTTGTTGCTTTAGAATGTTTACCTAACTTAGAATTTGATCCTAATAATAAATGTGAGATTTGTGTTGAGCAAAACTCACTAAGGCATCATTTAATAAAGTAGAAAGAAGTACTGAACCTCTAAGTTTAATTCACACAGATATTTGTGATTTAAAATTTGTTCAAACTAGAGAAGGTAAGAAGTACTTTATTACTTTTATTGATGATTGCACTCGATATTGCCATGTTTACTTATTGAGAAGTAAAGATGAAGCTGTAGAAGCTTTTAGACAATATAAACTTGAGGTTGAAAATCAACTTGGCAAAACTATTAAGATAGTGAGGAGTGATAGAGGTGGTGAGTATGATGCACCATTTGAAGAATTTTGTTCTGAACATGGTATTATTCACCAAATCATTGCACCTTATTCTCTTCAGTCAAATGGTGTTGCTGAGAGAAAGAATCGAACTCTTAAAGAGATGATGAATGTCATGTTGATTAGTTCAAGGTTACCTCAGAACTTAGGGGGAGAGGCGATTTTGTCTGCTAACTTTATCCTTAATAGGGTACCCCACAAAAACTCAATCAAACACCTTATAAAATATGGAAAGGTCGACGACCTATCTACAATTATCTCAAAGTGTGGGGGTGTTTGGCCAAGGTGGCAGTCCCTAGTCCCAAAATGACTAAGATAGGACCAAAGACCGTTGATTGTGTGTTCATTGGATATGCCAATAATAGTAGTGCATATAGATTTTTAGTTCATAGATCTGAAAATCCGGATATGCATGTGAACACTATTATTGAGTCCAGAAATGCATCGTTTTTTGAACATATTTTTCCTAGTAAGGAAACTGAAAAGAAAAGTTCAAATAAAAGAACTTTTGATTCTATTATGGATAGCAGTAAAGACCAAAATGATAATGAAATAGATAAACCTAGATGTAGCAAGAGGGCTAGGATCTCTAAATCATTTGGTCCAGATTTTCTGACATATCTATTAGAAAATAAGCCTCAAAACTTCAAGGAAGCAATATCAAGTCCTAAAGCTCAATTGTAGAGAGAGGCTGTGAATAGTAAAATTGAATCAATACTACAAAATCATACTTGGGAACTGGTAGATCTTCCACCAGGATGTAAACCTCTTGGATATAAGTGAATATTCAAGAGAAAAATGAAAACATATGGTTCAATAGATAAATACAAGGCTAGGCTTGTTGTTAAGGGATACAGGCAGAAGGAAGACCTTGATTATTTTGACACTTATTCACTAGTGACAAGAATAATATCTATTCACATGTTGATTGCGATTGTAGCTTTGTATAATTTGGAAATACATCAAATGGATGTTAAAATAACTTTTTTGAATAGCGAGTTCAATGAGGAAATCTATATGGAACTGGCCAAGAGAAAAAGGTTTGTAAACTTGTCAAATCCCTTTATGGTTTAAAACAAACTCTGAAACAATAGCATGAAAAATTTGATCACGCTATGCTTTCGGATGGTTTTAAGATAAACAAATGTGACCAATGCGTCTATGTTAAAAATACAGACAAAGGCTATGTCATAGTTTGTCTTTATGTGGATGACATGCTCATTATTGAAAGCAATAATGACATGATTAAATCCACAAAGAAAATGTTAAACAAAAAGTTTGACATGAAAGATCTGGGAGTAGCAGATGTAATTCTAGGAATAAAAATTCCTAGAACATCTGAAGGACATGCTTTATCTCAGTCTCATTATGTTGAGAAGATTCTGGAGAAATTTGGAAAGCATGGTGACCATCTTGCTAAAACACCTGTTGACATTAGTTTTCATTTGTCATAAAAAAACAGGTGTAGGCATATCACAATTAGAGTACTCTCGGATAATCGGAAGCTTGATGTACGTAATGAATTGCACTGGGCTAGATATAGTCTATGTTGTAAGCAAATTGAGTAGGTACAGAAGTAATCCAAGGTATGATCATTGGAAAGCGATAATTAGGGTACTTAGGTATCTAAGACATACCCAGAATTATGATTTTCATTATACCAAATATCCAGCAGTACTCGAGGGGTACAACGATACAAATTGGATATCAGATACTACAGACTCAAAATCCACTAGTGGATACGTCTTTATCCTGGGAGGTGCTGCAGTCTCTTGGAAATCTTCTAAGCAGACATGCATAGCAAGGTCGACAATGAAATCTGAGTTTATTGTCGACCTCGATAAACATGTGCCAGCTATTTGCTCTCACATGGAATAATTTCCATAGAATATGTAAAGTCAAAGGAGAATATTGCAGATCCATTGACTAAAGGGCTAGCCAGAGACCGAGTGTACTATTTATCGAGGGGAATGGGATTAAAGCCTATTACTTAAAAGTCGTCATAATGACAACCCAACCTAGTTGACTTGAAATCCCAAGATCTAGATTCAAAGGGACAACCGAATTATGAATGACTTCATGAATCACTAAGGAGGTTTACTCCTATCCATTTCTATGATAAGAAGAGTAATACCTACAGCGTTAGTAGGATAAGCGTTGCTTTTAACGATTCTTATAGCTTAGACATCTAAGTGGAGTATAGCAGGATACTCTTAATAAGAAATCACCTATATCAGTGTGAACTGGGACGGTTCTGTGAGAATTGAGAAGGCTAAATTCTCTAGAGCACTCATGAATTACCAGGCGTTGTTCAAGGCCAAAATGAACACAACCGTAAGAACCAAACTGTGTTTGAGGATACACTATGTGTAGTCTATTGTCTTGGCTTAAACAAACCGCTGAACAGTTCAAGACATCGCGTCCACTAGTTAGCCAGTAAGTTCGATAGGTTTTCACTAGAGGAGGTTCAAAGCCAAAAGCTACCTATCTCAATGTTGTCTATCTTCTTAATGTACTCTTTCTTGGTCTGCATCTTGTTGCATGTCTGTTATCATGAATTCCATTCATGTAGGGGATTGTTGGAAAATGGATTTGTATAACCTTATTTTTTTGCTAACTTTGAGCATTAATTAAGATGGGACCTAAGTGTTATTTTTTTTAGTTTCTAATTGGGTTCATGTTTAATGCCGCGTAGTGAATAAATTCATGTATTTTGTTGCTCAAAACCATTTCTGGATGAATGAGAATTCAATGCGCGTTTTTGGTTCATGGAACTAGTTTTTGGTGGGTTTCCTACACATTTGTGAAATGTGCTTGTCCTACATTGGAAAGGCTTGAGGTTTTGAATGTGTTTATATACCTTAGCTTGGGATACTTGGGATAGGCCCTAAGGGGTACCCAAGTTTGTGAAAAGGTGAAATGTGCTTGTTTTTGGTGGGTTTTCTACACATTTGTGAAATGTGCTTGTCCTATATTGGAAAGGCTTGAGGTTTTGAATGAGTTTATATACCTTAGCTTGGGATACTTGGGATGGGCCCTAAGGGGTACCCAAGTTTGTGAAAGGGTGAAGTTATGGGTGAAGTGTGCTAGACACATTAGACCCAGAATAAAAACCACATGCGCGCGTCGCCGCCGCCGTTCGTCTGGGCGGGCTGGGCTGGGTTGGGCGCAGGTACGTGGTGTGGGGTTGGGCTTGTTCGGCCCAATGCTTATCTTTTTGGGCCAAAAACTTTTGAACTTTATTTATTTATTTTTATTTTTGGTTTCAAAAATCAAAATAAATTGGTCCAAATTTTTTCCCTTTACCCAAACAGTTCCTAACCCACCCGAACAGGTTTGAACCTATTGAATCTTTCTCGGAAAAATCTGGAACTGTCCAAACAGTTCAAATAGATTTTCTATCTGTTGAAATCTATCCGAACAGTTGCCTATCTGTTGGCACCTGTTCGAACAACCACCAATATGCCTATATAAAGTCTGCTCCAGCAATTCATTTTGCATCCAAAAATTTTCAGACTTCTTTCCTTTCTTCTTATATTCGTCCTCTGTTGCTCCTATATCTGTTTCTGCATATATTATTAGGAAAAGAAAGAGAAAAAGTAACAACATTGTTTGGTTCGCCAGACTTGATTTTATAGTGTTGTAAAATCAAGTGTTAGTCGTTGCATCTTGGGAAGCAGACGCCGATTAAAACTCGAAGCACCGGAGCGAGGGCAAAATCTACTTTAAGGAAATTGTGTCTAACACAAGCCTCGACATTAATTTCTGTAAGCATTTAATTCGGGAAATAATTTATATATAATTATTGTTTGAATTATTTTATTTTATTGTTTATTTAATTTATACATTTAATTTACACATATACCCTTTTGTGGTTTCTAACAATTATTCATATCAAGCAATAATTTTCCTAAATTGGAAAGTTTTCCAATGGAATCGGGAATACTACCTATGAGCATGTTGTTCTAAAGCACGAACGTAAGCAAATTTACAAGGTTTCCAATCCCAAGAGGTATGCTTCCAGTTAAATAGTTGTCGTCTATAGTGAACCATGTGATGTTGGTGGAGAGATTTGAAATGGAATGGGGCAAGAAACCTTTGAAACTATTTGAAGCCAAATCCAACACTTCTAGATTGGAGCAATTGGATAAAGAAGTGATAAAAGTTGTCAATTCATCGCCTTTGCTGTCTCCTTCTCCTAGGTTATTGCTGAAACAAATTAACCTTTGCAGCTCATGAAGGTTTCCCAAATTCATTGGTAGGGGCCGGGTAAAAGAATTGGTGCAATATCAATTTGAAAGAGTCCCGAAGCATTAGCTAATGAGGAGGAAATAGGCCCATAGAATTGGTTGCTAGCAACATAAAACCCTTGCAGTTTTGGAAGGGTCAAACCCAAATCTGGGGAAGGCTTCCTTGCAATAGGTTGCGAGATACAGTAATGAAAGTGATGAATGATATGTTATAAAGCAAAGTAGGAACCATACCAGACAAATTGTTAAAAGACAACGAAAGATGCTCCAAGTTTGAAAGTTGAGCAAGTTGGGAGGGAATGTTTCCCACTAGATTATTGTGCGATAGAGAAAGTTTATGAAGAGTTGAAAGGTTTCCAAGTGAAAGTGGGATAGTTCCAATGAGATAATTTTTAGCAAGATTCAATTCCAAGAGATTAGGCAAAGTGTAACGCCCTCAAAATTAAACCCGAAACATGACATGCATTAATAAAAGAAAAACAGTATATTATTTAAGTCACCAGAGTAATATGGAATAAAACATCAAATAAATGCCCTATGGGCTTACATCCTGCCAAGCCAACACTTGGACACAAATTCATGAGTTCTAACTCAAAACAAATAAAGCCCTAGGCTTGAAAGTTTACATTGTTCAAATAAAATAAACAAAATAAATAAAACAAGTCTTCCAATTCAATTCCTCACAAGCTAAGTCCTTGGAGGTAGTGAACCACCTGTACCTGAAAAATGAAGTTCCCATATAGGGTGAGCCACAGCCCAATAGAGAAATACTAAACCAAGCATAAGAATTAACTAAAGTATTAGCATCTAATACATGGTTAACACACTATAATCCAAGATTACACTTTTAAGACATGAATGTCTATATTGCCTATGACACATTGTCTATGGCACATCTTACTTTTCATCTATGGCTCGTAACCCGCCAAATAACTCAACGGGTTTCATCTTTTATTAACAAAACTTCCAATTCCACAGGAATAACAATTCAAGTTAAACCTAATCATAACAAATACACGAGTTGGTATTATATCAATCATAATCAATTCATTTCCATACTTCCCAATTGACACACATTTTAGTGCTGTATCAATAAAACACTTCAATATAAATAAGCACACACAAAAGTGATGCTAATGGAGTCCATCCCCTATCTCCTCCCAAACAAATAATCCGGTTTAGAGGTCCATCCCCTATCTTCCCCTAAACCGTGGAGTTCATCCCCTATCTCCTCCAAACAAATCCGGTTTAGAGGTCCATCCCCTATCTTCCCCTAAACCGTGGAGTTCATCCCCTATCTCCTCCAAACATCATGCATATGCAATGAAACATACAAATTGCCATATGCAACACACAATCAATACAAGTAATGTTCTCAGATAATTCAACAATAACATATGTGACTTAATTCGATTATACCTAAGCAAAGATGCAAGGTCTACACAATCAATGGCTACCCACCACCGATAGCCCAAAACAGTTATTTCTAAGCGAGAAATAAATATCACAATTTATATACATTATCAAATCCACATATGAGTGATTTAATATTCAATTACATCAACCAATCTCAATTTCCCAAATCTCATGAATTTAACCCAATACACAATTCCCCTTTTTAAATTAATTACATGAATTAATCTATGACAAAACCCTAAGATTTCTCCCAGCATTACTAAACCACCCCCTCCCACATACCAGAACACCAACACTTAGGATTAAAACGTATACAAGGAGTAGGAAATCCCTACCTCAAAGCAATGAACCCACTAGAAGAAGATGAAGATGTTTGCCCAAATGTTAAAGTGCTCCAAATCCAACAATGCTCCGATTAAATGAAAGCCCTCACTCTCCTCTACCTTTTTAATGAAGGAACTAGGTTAGAAACGCCCTCTAGATAGATCAAACCCAAGGAAAAGATGAGTTGAGAAAGAAGAAACTCGAAACTAGGGTTTTTGGATCAAAAATTGTGAAAAAGGACGTTTTAAAACTGCTGCTTAAATCTTGGACAGATCGCCGAAGCGAAGACATGGTCGCCGAGCGACCGTACACAAGAATACTCGCCGAGCGAAGAAAAGCTCGCCGAGTTAAGAACTCGATGCTGTGTCTGCAACGAAGCATGCTCGAGCGACAGATGCTCGCCGAGCGAAAAACTCGAAAACATACAACTCGCCGCCGCTGAAGCGAAGAAAGCTCGCCGAGCGAAAACACTCGCTTCGTCTATACTAGACGCAATCTCGCCGAGCGAAGAAATCCTGGCTCGAGCCACTAGAAACAAAACTCAACCCCCGCTCGAGCGACCAAACCCTCGCTCGAGCGACCAACTCAAAAACTGGACAGCAAGATTTGATTTCCGAACCCAACCAACCTGAAACAAACCTGCCCAACACCTCCTATAACTCAATTGAGGAATTAGAGAACAACAAATATAACAACAGAATCCGCGGAACGTAAGTCCGGATACAATAATCAAATGGGAAAAAGACCGGGGTCGCTATACAAAGAACCCAACTCCATAGGAATTTTACCTTCAACATTGTTATTAATCATATTCATGACTCTCATGTTTGAGCAATGAGTCAAGTTTGTAGGAAATTCACCTTGGAAAGAGTTATTAAAAAGCCCAAGATATTGCAAACGAAACAACTTGCCAATTTCTGGGGGGACGTTGCCATGAAAAATGTTGTTATGGAGATCAATACTCCAAAGGAATGTGAGATTCCCAATGTGAGGCGATACAGAACCCGCCAATCCTAGAGATGACAGGTTTAGGACAGTGACACGCTGATGATGTTGATGACTACATGTGATCCCTTGCCAATGGCAGAAGTTGATAGAGTGGTTCCATAAGCTTAAGGCACCAAGAGGATCTACAGGTATAAGATCCTTGATTGCAAGCAGGGCCTGATGGTCTGTCTCATTTGTGGGGATGAAACTAGTGGTGCCCAAGGGAGTGGCAATCAATCCAAGATAGTTCATGAAAAAGAAAATGAAACAAAGTATACATGTATTTAGTAGCCAACTCAGAAAAGTGTTTGTTTGCTCCATTTGGTGTCAAAATAAAATATGATTGGGGATGGAGCTGATGAGCTAGGCAGGTATGTATATATATAGGCCCTGTTTGGTAGGGCTTATTTCTAGCTTATTTCAGCTTTTAGCTTAATTTAAGCTATTTTGATGTGTTTGGTTCAGCTTAACAATACAGCTTATAGCTTTTTGTAAATAAAAAATCAACTTATTCTTTGAGTGGGGGAGGAGAAGCTTAATTTATAAGTCAAAAATCAACTTATGTTCACAGCTATAAGCTATAAGCTGTTAGGCTATAAGTTATAAGGCCCGTTTGGTAGAGCTGTGGGAAAGTAATTATAACTTATAGCCTAACAGTTTATAACTTATAGCTGTGAACATAAGCTGATTTTTGACTTATAAATTAAGCTTCTCCTCCCCCACTCAAAGAATAAGTTGATTTTTGACTTACAAAAAGCTATAAACTGTATTGTTAAGCTAAACCAAACACATCAAAATAGCTTAAATTAAGCTAAAAGCTTAAATAAGTTGAAAATAAGCCCTACCAAACAGGGTCATAATCACTTTCCCACAGCTCTACCAAACGGGGCCATAGTGATACACACATATATATAGTGAGTTTTTGGACTTCAAACGAAATATAATGAAGTACAATTAATCAGTAATTATAAAATAAATTATAATTATAGATAAATAGATACTATAATAAATTTAGATTTTAAGGATAAAAATTTATGATTAAAATCACTTTTTAAGGACCAAATATTTTAGTAGCGAAAAATTTTCGTTTTTCTTTCTTTTTATTTCACAATATATTTTATTTTTTTTTAGTTTTTGATCTAAACACAACTTAAAATCTAGTGACCCTATGGCTGTTATATAAATAGAAATTCCCATCAACTCTGAATTTTTGTGTGATGGAAATTTAACTCTAGCAAGTTTTTTTTTGTTTTTTGGAACAGAGAAATTACAAGACCAAAACAGAACAAAACTAACAATCCCCAAACAAATTGCTAGAGATGGAGCTAGTCGTGGAGGGAAGCATGGGCACCTAGTGAGCCACTGTGTTTGCTGACCTTGGGTTCCATGAGAAGACAAAATTCCCTTGAGCAGCAGTACTCTTGAAGTCACAAAACATTGCCTCACACACAATCCCAAGGAGGAACTGTCTCAGCCATATTCTAGTGCTAGAGTGCCGAACTCTAGCTAGTTCAGTGAATCTGAATCACAATTAAGTATTGAAAAATGCTATGAATCTCATCTAAGTATTTTGGATTCATTTCAAATGAGAGTTGTGTGAGTGATTTTCTGACCACACTGCCAACTCAGTATTCAGCTGGAGAGCACTGGCAGAATAGATGGCACTTGACTGACCTGCAACAGAAAGAGAAGATTCCGGCAGTGGTTCGTTCACCCGGGGGCACTCCGACGATCAAGTCAGTAAAATATCTCTCAAAGATAACCAATAGTGTTTAACTCACTAGACAGAGCATAAAAAGCATACCTTAGACCCATGAGTGTGCTTCTCTTTTATAGCCAACATAATCCTAGTCCCAATAGGAGCCTAACTCTAATGGACTTAGGATTACTGTTAATCTTGGACTCCCAGTAGGATTAGGATAAACTCTCTAAGAGTTTCATCTTTACCCAAACTGAAGTCTTCTCTCATTCTAGGACTCTTGTCCCTTATCCGCTTACCTTGGATTCTGGTTTCTTCGCAGATAACCTCGGCCTAGCCGAGATGATCTCAGCGTCATGACCAGGACACGTGGCACCTCGGCTAGCACTTCGGTAACACCTCGGCCACGTGTTGTCATTCAAAAATTATGTCCCCACAACTGCCTCCTAGGTTCTATTACCTCGGCATCCTGAGGTGATAGAACCTATATCATTCATTCCTTTAATCATGACCCCGGTTAACTTCAACTTGTAAACTTTTCTCAAGTTTCAACAAGTGTTAAATATGATCTCAGTTTAACTACAACTTGTAAACTTTTCTCAAGTTTCAACAAGTGTTAAACATCATCTTGGTTTAACTTCAACTTGTAAACTTTTCTCTAGTTTCAACAAGTGTTAAACATAATCTCAGTTTAACTTCAACTTGTAAACTTTTCTTAAGTTTCAACAAGTGTTAAACATAATTTCGGTTTAACTTCAACTTGTAAACTTTTCTCAAGTTTCAACAAGTGTTAAACATCATCTCGGGTTAACTTCAACTTATAAACTTTTTTCAAGTTTCAACAAGCGTTAAACATAATCTCGGTTGAAAACTTCAACTTGTAAACTTTTCTCAAGTTTCAACAAGCGTTAAACATAATCTCGGTTTAACTTCAACTTGTAAACTTTTCTCAAGTTTCAACAAGTGTTAAACATCATCTCAGTTTAACTTCAACTTGTAAACTTTTCTCAAGTTTCAATAAGTGTTAAACATAATCTCGGTTTAACTTCAACTTGTAAACTTTTCTTAAGTTTCAACAAGTGTTAAACATCATCTCGGTTTAACTTTAACTTATAAACTTTTCTCAAGTTTCAACAAGTGTTAAACATCATCTCGGTTTAACTTCAACTTGTAAACTTTTCTCAAGTTTTAACAAGTGTTAAACATAATCTCGGTAAACTCTTCTCTTCTCAGACTTAATCATCTTAGGCCCAGATCTTGTCTTCTGCGATCTGGGATCCGAGATCTAGAATTCGGGATCGGCTTACTTGGGCTGAGCTCTTATCTTCTCATATCCAGTGTTATCTTGGCTTCGCTACGGCGAACCATTTCTCTTCTCTAGTTTGGACGCCTTTGTCCCCGACGTGTCCTCCTCGGCTCTGGCATACTTTTCTATCCTGGCCATCAGCTCCTCCATACTTTTTGGCAATGTCTTTACCAGTGATTTTCGAAGCAGTCAGTCATCCTTCAAGCCGCTTTTAAACGACACGACTGCCACCTCTTGGTTGCATCTTGGTATTTGGTTGGATAGCTCATAATACCTTTTGGCATAGGCCCTAAGGCTTTCATCCTCGCCGATCTTCAGGGCCATTAGGGCGTCCACCCTCAATGGCTGTAGCTTGTTTGTCACGAACCTAGCCACAAACATCTCGGCCAGGCCTTTCTAGGTTTTCACAGTTCCTCTCGGCAACTTGTAAACCAATTCGATGTAATTTCTCCAAAGGATGAGGGGAACACCTTGCAGAGCAACGGCTCGTTCTCGGTGTACAATGCCATCGAGTTCAGGTACAAGCCGACGTGAAAGTTCGGGTCCGACTTACCGTCATATATGTGGAACCTTGGCATACTGAACCTTTTTGAGGCCTCAAATTTGTCCAATTCTATCGAGAACGGTGTTCTCGGCTTGACAGGTGAGGTCACCTCGGCATCTTGTCACTTTCTCTGGAGGTAATCCCTCAAAACCTCCTTGGTTCGTCCAGGAGCTCGGCTATCTCCGGATTTCAGCCTCTTTGGTGCACTACTTCCTGTGTCATTGTGAGTCCTTTTGGACCTCTCTCCATTGGTCACGTCGAAATAGAGGTCCTTCCCCTGAACATGCCGATGTTCTTTGGAGTCAGCTTCCTTGGTGCGATGTGTCCTCTGTGAATCTCCCCTTCTTGATTCTCCTCATCCAACCTCCCTTGAAGGCCGGTGAGAATGTTCCTTGGTCCTATTGTGCCGAGGAGTGGTAGGAGTTGTCTTCTGCCCCCCTGTCTGGGCATCTTTCTTGGCTGCTGGAATCGGCGTATCTTGTGACGAGAATGGTGGTTGCATGACGTTGTTCTGTATTATGAAATTGACAACCGTTTGCAGGTCCGCCAATTTGTTCGCCATTCTTTTCATCTCGTCGTCCCTTCGTAAGCATCTTTCTTTCCATACCTGGAGGTCGTCCTCGTTATAATACTCGCTTTGGTCTGATTTCTTCGGCACGTCACCCTCTTGGCCGACGTCTTCTTCTCCGTGATTCTTATCATGAGTTTCTTCGTTGTAGTTGTCTTCTTCGACGCCAAGGTCAATATGTTTCCCACTTTCAGTAGGGGTGTCGTCCCCAACCTTATTTTTCGGTCTGTCGTTGGGCATCTATTCTCCTTTCGTTCCCACAGACGGTGCCAAATTGTGTGAGTGATTTTCTGACCACACTGCCAACTCAGTATTCAGCTGGAGAGCACTGGTAGAATAGATGGCACTTGACTGACTTGCAACAGAAAGAGAAGATTTCGGCGGTGGTTCGTCCACCCGAGGGCACTCCGACGATCAAGTCAGTAAAATATCTCTCAAAGATAACCAATAGTGTTTAACTCACTAGACAGAGCATAAAAAGCATACCTTAGACCCATGAGGGTGCCTCTCTTTTATAGCCAACACAATCCTAGTCCTAATAGGAGCCTAACTCTAATGGACTTAGGATTACTGTTAATCTTGGACTCCCAGTAGGATTAGGATAAACTCTCTAAGAGTTTCATCTTTACCCAAACTGAAGTCTTCTTCCATTCTAAGACTCTTGTCCCTTATCCGCTTACCTCAAATTCTGGTTTCTTCACAAATAACCTCGGCCTAGCCGAGATGATCTCGGCGTCATGACCAGGACACGTGGCACCTCGGCTGGCACTTCGGTAACACCTTGGCCACGTGTTGTCATTCAAAAATTATGTCCCCACAAGAGTTATGTGGGTGAAATTAAATTTGTGTAGTGTGAGATTCATGTGTAAAAATAAATCTAAATCACAAGATGATTATTCTAAATAATTTCGGGATTATTAAGTTTAATTTGTAGTATTACCATTAAGAATTTAATTGTATAATGAGAAAATATCATTTCAGTAGAAATTTTATAAAATAATCTCAATTTGATGGAAAAGTTTATAGATTTATTTATTAATATAACAAAGTTTTTCATTGAGATTCCATTTATTTCGATATAAAATATTTTACAAAAAAAAAAAAAAAATTGTTTTTGTTTTTCAACTTAGAGAATTTTAATTTAATAAAGTGTAATTTATGACTTTTTAGTGAGCAAGTATATTTATTTGAAAAGGTTGAATGTGTTGAAATGGTGATGAGTAAGAGTTAACTTTGCAAAAATTAACTTATGAATTTTTTAAAGATAAGTCATTTTTGAAAAAATTATTTTTCTTCAAAATTATTTTACTTACTTTTTGTTTAACTGAATAAAAATAAATAAATAAAATATTTTTGACAAATGTTGATAGCACACGAATTCTGTGTTCTGGCTTTGTTAAGTTTGTTAAATTAGAGAGAGAGAGAGAGAGAGAAAAAAAAGTGAGTGACTGTGGAAAAAATCATATCATGATTCATATCAATATGTATATATTATATAAAAAATGATTTGGAACTCTAAAAAGAAAGTTTTAAAAAGCTCTAATAAGTGAGCCCCACTTATAATGTGATGTGTATGCTTGTGTTTGTGTTTGTGTTTTTGTATTTATTTTTTTCCTTGCCATCTCAGTAGAGCTCAATTTAGTGCTCTACTTTTAACAAAAATGATTTGAAGCTCTAAAAAGAGAGCTCTCATAAGTGGGCCCCACTTATGATTTGATGTGTGTCTGTGTTTTTATTTTATTTTTATTTTTTTTCTTGTCAATTTAGAGCTCTGTATCATTACCCATATAATAAATATAAGAATAATATTTGAGAGCTCTAATACAGTTATAATAATGTGGAGAGTGTGTGAAGGTGGAGCCCACACTTCTCTCTCTACTCTCTCTCTCTTCCACTTCACTAGAGTTTCATTTAGAGTTCTAATATTAGAGTTATGTATCATTATTATATATATAAATAGTAGAAGGGAAACACTTAACTTGAGTAGGGGTGTAAATTTGGTCGGACTAGCCCAAGTTTCAAAATAATAGCAGGGTCTTGGACTAGGTTTGGGCCTGGCTTAAACGGGTCGAGCCCACCCCGGGCCATGGGCAGACTTCGAGCCACCCACAGGTCGCTGGCCAATTTTACACCCTAATCTTGAGTTGGATTTTCTAAATAGAGCGTGCTGTTAGCATCCATTTGTTCAGCACAGATAAAATTAAAAATTTAAAGTTTGAATTCAATGTTGGTGAAGTTGATAAAAAAAAAAAAAAATTAATTATTAAATTTAATGTAAGTATAATAAAATAAATTAAAAGTTTAAAACTTAAATTAATAAAATTAAAAATTTAGAATTTATTTTGTTATAATAATCAAACTTTAAGATTTTTTGTTGCAATTTTTTTTTTTTTAATATGGTTGAGAAATAAAGTGAGAATAATGATGAAGATTTTAAATTTTAAAAAATGTTTTTTTTAGGTTGGGAAATTTTAAAAATTGTTTAAGACTAACAATAATCATTCATATTTATTATTAATTAGAAAATTCTATGGTATACATACTTTTAGTTATGACCTTTGAGGTCTCTGGTTTTGATTGTGACATATTGGGGTATTAATTACGACTTGGTTTAGTTCATGACTCATTTTTTATTTTTTTTTAAGCTCATAAATGTTATAACTTGCATATGGTTTTAGAGTCTTTCACTACTTAACATTTAGCTTTCAGTTTTTGTCAAACATCACTTAAAATATGAGATGAAAAAAATTAAATTATTTAAAAATAATTTTATAATTTTTTGTGAAAAAATATACAAAAAGTAAAGAGAATATTAAAGATTTTTTTGATTTTGTTTTTAATGTCTTTTTGACTAAAATCATCTCATCTTTAATAGATCCTATCACACCATTTGAGAAAAAACACTTCAAATTAATATGTTAGAATAAACACTTTTAAATTAATAATATTTTTAGTTAAAATCATTTCAACCATTCTAACATTCAAACATTATCTAATATTTATTAATAAACACCCATAATATCTTGAGCATGTTAAGAAAGTCGATCATTGACAAAGAAATTGGTTTTCAAAATTGTGCACGACAATGTTAGGTGACCCGAAAAAACATGACTTGAATGGCTCGAAACACTCAAAACGATATCGTTTTGTGTGTAAAACAACGTCGTTTTGACACATTTGAACCTTTCGAGTCACAAAAATTTGGGTCACCAAACATTTTCTAATTGTGTTTAGTTCATAAATTTAGATAAAAATTTAAAAAATATAAATAAAATATAATTATAATTATAATTATAATTTATGAAGCAAATATAGCGTAAATCTCTTTCTCTCTATTATTTTTTTAATAACACCAAACGTATTTAACATTGCACTTGACAGATTAATATATGATCTAGAATCAACAAATTCTGCTACTGCTACCAAACCCCACTATCTAAATCCACATAAATTTAGTGCCATTGTCATCATGTGGTATGGTGTAATTGGTGGAAACTAAGTGGATTTCATCATCAATTCATGGAAAATTATTAATCACTTTTAAAATAGGATAAATTATAAATATATTTTTTAAGATTTACTGAAAATACAAATTAATTTTTATAATTTTAAGAATTATATCTCGGCCTTTTAAAATTTTAATTGCATAACAAATGACTAATTTTAAATTAATAAGTCAATTAATAATTTTAATGATATTATAAATATATTTTAATTAATACTTTGATAACTTTACTGTTGTATAGGATAGTAGTTAAGATTTTTATTTTTTTTTGGGGGGGGGGTGTGGGTGTTGGGGGTGTTAATTTTGTTGTGAGAGAAGGAAATCCGAGTCCAGCCAAAACAAGCATAACCACAAGGGAAAATTACCCATAGGTCCCATGTGAAACATGTGGTCTCCATTTAATCCCAAAACTTTTTCACTGCACCCAAAAGTCCTTTCCCCTCTCTCTCTCTCTCTGTGTTTTGCTTTCCTTCCTCTCTCGTTTTTTTTCCTGGTTTTTTGCTTCCCTCTTTACGACCTTCCGATCTGAACATCTATGCCGATCTGAACCTCTGCGGCACCACCGTTGCCATTTTCTCCACCACGCAGATCGATTATTGACGCCGAAGATCTGATCAGAGTGACCAGATTTGGTACGATGCAGAACTGAAGAACAAAAAGACGATGAAGAACAAGAACAAGAAGACGCTCATCCTCAGATCTGTGGTTAGATTGAACAGATTTGGGTATATATCTTTGTCAATTTCTCTCTCTATTTCTCTATTGATTTTTTTGGGATAGTTGTTGATCTATGGTTGTTGTTGTTAATGATGAAATAGATCTATAATATCATTGAAACAGATGTGTAATGACTCGATTTGTACAATTTATCACAGATTTGTAATGAGAAAATTTTCAATTCAACAAGTAATTTTTGAGTTTTAGTTACGGTGAAAACTGTAAAATTTTGCGCTTTGAATTTTTTTTTTTCTTTGGAATGAATCATGGTTTAAAATCAGAAAATTTTGCGCTTTATAACATGCTTTAGACTGTAAAATTTTACATTTCATAACATGTTTTAAACATTCCGACGACTTTTCCTGATGTTGAACATTCCGACGAGTCTCCCATGACCGCTTGACTAAGTCCGACGATAGTAAGATGTGAACAGTGTCTGTAAATTAAAAAAAAAAAAAAAGATTTTTTGGTAACAATTAAAAATGTGTTGGACTAATTGGTACAAGTATTTTGTTTTAAGATTAGCTGAATCTTGAACTTAGTACATGAGACTTATCAGTAAGTTCCCCAGCTAGATACGGCCCAATTTAGAAAAGAGGGCCGACTAGATCAAGACGTATTTAGGAAAAGCAAGATTTGGTCTGAATTGACGTAATGGCATTCAGTTGATCTACGAAGATCTAATAGTTGAGGGTTAGGACAAATTGACCACAGTCGACAAAATCACAAACAAAGAACAAGACCATCTGATCAACTTGAATCCAATAATCACCCTAAGTATTTGATAATTACTATTTTGTTTACACAATTTTTTTGAAAACTAAATTTTTTATTTTTTGTATTTTTTTTTGTTTTTAATGAATTTTTTTAATATTTTAGATTTTTTAAATATTTTTTTAGATATATCCAATTTTTTATACTTAAAAAGTATAAAATTTGTTAAAAAAAACTTCAAAAGATTCATCAAATACAAAAGCTATATATAAAAAATAAAAAATTCAATAGATGTTCATATTTTGTTATATTCAATGAATTTTTTAAATATTTTTGTACGAATTATATATTCTTTAAGTATATCAAGATTAAGTAGATCTAAAAAGTAAATAATAATAATAATAATAATTAATTAAAAAAATTTAAAAATCACTATAAAATACAAAAATACAAATTAAAAAAATTAGAAAACTATATTTGAAACTCCAAACCAAACAAAGTTCTTCTAACTTTGGATATTCATTTCAATCAATGATCTGTTGAGTTTTTATTCTCGATATTTTTTATTAATCAACGAGTTTAGAGAATGATGTTACTTTCGGTATTCATCCTTGAATCAGTGGTCCCTAAGATCAGTATCCTACTTCTCAACGGCGGAGGGAAAGCAGGCCGAGGGGGGTCACGTGCTCTCTCTCAGTTTTGATTTTTTTTTTTTTGGTGTATTGTTGTCATATACAAAATGTATATTTTTTTTCTTAAAATATTTTTTGGCTAAGGGTTTATTGTATTGTTCACAATAAATAGTTATTTGATATTTTGAGACCACTATGTGGTATTATTTATGTAATAGTTGAAACCAATAGTATAGCAAAAAATCTTATATATTGGATATAATGAACTTATTATTTTTAAGCAGTTGACAAACTATTTAGTGTGATTTGTGATTTCACATGCTTTGAGCATCACGTAGGCAATGTTATATGGTATTCTAAGTTTGTTTAATAATTTTCCTTCAAAACACATCATTTATGAGCAATGTCATCTCTTTAATAAATTTATGTCAAATAAAAATTAAATAGATTTTATAATAATTTATGCTATAAAAGATGTGTTTTTATTTTCTAAAATTAGGAATTTTGATTCATAATTTTTTGTGCTAAAATTGCAAACTTACATCACCATCCCGCACCGAACAATTCTACACTATTATAGAATTTTAATTTGTTCCTATTAACAATGAATATGTAATTTTTTATGCTTAAATTTTGCTCATAAAATTATTATTATCTTAATGTTGATTATAATTTTTTTTAAATAAAAAATTATGATTAATAATGCCCCTTCTAACTTAATTTTCTAGCTCCGCCACTGCTACTTCTCTTATTATGCATTTCCCGCAGCATCATCTATGTCATATTTTTTCTACTCTTTCTACTTGCAAATCTTGTGTTCCTCATAATATGATTATTCATTTTTTCCATTAGCTATATACATTAGTTTTAGTTTTGCTTCTAACTAATACAGTATGTTACTATTACCATGACACCACAAACTCAACAATTGTATGCAAATATTCTGAGAGTATAGTCAATATGAATGAAACATTTTCCCCATTCTTTAATACTTTATATGAGTGATATTTGTTAGTGTTTGATT
Source organism: Camellia lanceoleosa (assembly GCA_025200525.1). Lineage (NCBI taxonomy): Eukaryota > Viridiplantae > Streptophyta > Magnoliopsida > Ericales > Theaceae > Camellia > Camellia lanceoleosa. The sequence goes on along the minus strand of CM045758.1, from coordinate 92,413,842 downwards.
TATGATAATTTATGAGCTAATTTTTTTCGCTCTCTCTTTTAGCTCTTGTGGCATCAGTTTTTTGTTTTGAGGCAAGCTCTCTTATGTACAATAGAACTACTTGAGAGCATAAACCAAAACACATAACCATGACAAAACTAGATAGAGAAAGGCATATATATGACATATAAGTTAAGGGGGAATTACTTGACCGTGGCGCAGAATTTTTTTTATTATAAGAACATAGGGTACAAGTGAATTTGTGGTGGGGTGCGAGTAACAAGTTATGGGCATGCAAGTCTTACTTGCACCCCTCCATATTTATGTATTTTCTTTTTCTCTATCCAATTGTTAAGTAATTCCCTCATAACTTAATTAGTTATAATTATTTGATGACAAAACCACAAGAAATAATTTAAATAAGTTTTAAAAAAAATTAACTACTGAGAAGTAAAAAAAAATAATAATAATTACTTTTTAGTTATCAATTTTTAAAAATTACACCGAACATGTCCTAAGGGACGTGTTCTTTGAGAACAATGGGTTCCCCACTGATTTCCCTACATTCTATCAAACTGTAATAATAATAATAACAACATCCTATTTGAGTAAAAATTCAATATATTAGCGATATTACGTCAATACATGAACAATAGTAATTTACTATGAGTTCAGTTTCTATGTAGTGCTAAAAAAAATAAGAGTAAATTACAAATAAATTGTTTAATAATTGTTTTTAAATTTATAATTTTAGATATTATAAATATTTTATTGTAAGAATTTTTATTTAACAAAATTAATAGAAAAAAAAATGCTTAACTATTTTTCTATACAATAATAAAATTATCAAAATTATTAATTAAGATAGATTTATAATGTTATTAAAATGTTAATTGATTTATTAATTTATTTATAAAACAAATCATTTATTGTACGATTGAAAATTTAAAATAGCGGAATGTAAAATTTTCGCGATTCATATTTTCTATTTGTAAACTCTTTTCTATTTGTAATTTGGAAAATGCATTGAATCATCAATTTTGGACCCCTAAACTAACCACAAGTAATGTGTCATAAGTCACATCACTTAAGAACTCATTAAAACGTAAAAATTATCCAATAAATGCTTGCCATATTATTAGGGTTGATTTTGGAAGTCCAAAATTAGTGAGATCCAGCATTACTCTTTCTCCTCCTATTCGCCACCACAAACCGTAGAGTTTTTCAAGAAATCCAAAAATGGAGAAGGCAGTGGAGTCTTTGAATGTAACTGATGAACAATTTGAGATAGTCTCTACTTCAAATTTTTTATATTTTTCTATCGATTTCATTTTCCCTCAATTCATTGGCAATTTTGTATCTCTAATCTACATATGCATACATATTCGTGTTAATTTGTGGGCGTATGATTTGGGGATTTTGTTGAGTTTTTGATGATTGAGAGCATAAACCAAAATACATATAAAAGGCATATATGTAACATATAGAGACCTGAACTAGTTATAAATATTTGATGACAATACAACAAGTACAACCACTTTCATGCTTTTCCTAGCTTAAAATTACAGTTTCAGAAAAGAAAAACTAGGGGGGAGAGGAAAAGTGAGGGAAAGAAAATTCTACAACATCAAAACAACATACATATGTGGCTTTATTTAAGAATAATTTCTTCATCTATCCTAATGCCTTATATTTCAAATCTTGTGTAGTTCTTTGAGAACATCTTTCACACTCATTCTTTCACTTGGCATTTCAGCAGAACATAAAACTCCAATTTCAAAGACTGGTACTAGGCAAGCCTCTAGTTTAGAAATGTTGGTTGTACGAGTTTGCATACTCCTACTTGGCTCCTCTTCCATTTCCAATATGATTTGGGGATCAACGATATGCATTGCTTGCTTCAGAAGACACATTTTTACATAGATATGAAGGTTTGCATTACCTATAAACATGTTACTAGTTGGTCCTTTTCCTGTGAACATTTATAGCAGTAACACTCCATAACTATACATATCACCTTGCGTTGATACCTTCTCACCCATACCATACTCTGCAATATGAAATGGTAAAAAAAATGCCCAAAATTTTAAATTTTGGAATGATTGTTGAACTAGTAAGTTGTATTTCTTTTGCTGAAAAAAAAAAAGTCCAACATTTCAAAAGATAAAATTATCTCAAGGGTTAAAATCTATGTTCAAATACCACAGGGGTAGGACAATGGTTGATTTAATTTGTTGTGGTGGCTATACAAACAATAAGGCAAAGTCAAGGAAAGTCATCTCTAAAACATGGCTTAATTTCTATATAATCTCGTAATTGGTTTTTAGTTCATCGCAAGATAATAATATAATGTAACTAAATAATATTTCTTAATCAATTTCAACGTAAGAGGCAGCAAACAATTACATGGGGCAACATAGTCAATTGTTCCTCTGATTCCAATTGAACTTGATTGCTGATGAATAGAAATTCCATTGACTGTTGAAAAAATCTTTGTCAAGCCAAAATCACTAACATGGGCACACAAATCACTGTCAAGAAGAATATTACTTGGCTTTAAATCACAACGAATAAAAGCCATTTCACAATGACGATAAAGATAATCCAATGCATATGCTACAACAATGACAATGTTTAGCCTTTGAACAAAATTCAAGTTCGTAGGTTCATGTTGCTCTAAAAGACTTGGGTGTGTAACCAATTTTCTAAGCACCCATTTTCCATGAATTCGAAGACCAAAGCGTTGAAGTCATTGCCTTTAAGATCAATGCTTGAGCAAGCTGTAATTATCTTGACAAGATTTTGATGGCGAATGTTCTTCAATACTTCTAAGGGTTGTTGTCATTGTTGAAAACATGTATAAAAACTGCATTGAAATATGTAAAAATATTTTGAGATATGTGAACAGTGTATTAAGATTAGTGTAAATCACATTGATAGTCCTTACAATTTGCTAATTATATCATTTTGGTCCTTATAATTTTAATTAGCTCAATTTCGACTTTTAATTTTAAATTGTGTTGATTTAGTCAAATTGATAACGTCAATTAGGTTTTTAAGAAAAATGGTCACTAAGCTAATTGAAATTAACTCACTGAATTGAACAAATTTATAATTTTGTCTATAAAATCATAATACATGTTGCTTATGTGTACATTTTCTTTCAAAAAATACTAACAATTGCAATAAATTGGATTAAATTGAGACAAAATTATAAATTTAATATCAAAATCGAGCCAATTGAAATTATAAAAATCAAAATGACACAAGGATAGAAATATAGGACTATCGGTGTAATTTGTCCTTAAGATTATAAATATTTTAAAATTTTGTGCATCTTATTGACAACTCTTAGAACTACAATCAGTAGGAAGAACCAACCATGAGCTATTTATGAACGATTCGGTTCGTTTGCAGAAAATTTTTGGAATTAGGTAGAAAAAGGGAAAAAAATTATGGAAAATTATAAATCAATGGTGCCTTAACAAAATATTTACAATTCTTGAAAATGTTTATCATTTTAATTATTAAACTTGATAAAATTTATCATTGATTTAATTTTATTTTTGAAAACAATGCAATTTCCACATGATATACTAGTACACAACGTGATTATGTGTATACCCATTTTCCACATGAATCCATGATCATGTTGTCTCATTTCTCCAACAAAGTGGTCACATACCTCTCATATGGGAGTTTAGATCCTCCAGAGTTCCTTCTCTAGATTGATCTCTCTATAGTTCGATCCAATGTCTGAAATTAAGAGAAATCAAAATCACGTCATTTTGATTTAAGTCTAAAAAAACAAAAACAGTGCAGAACAAAGAGAGAGACAGAGAAGAGACCCCTCATTTCCCTCTCAATCGACAAAGGGAGTCCTTTGGTGGTGCAGCAAATTGAAGATCGCTTGGTGGATCCAGAATTTTCTATTTCCTAATGTAGTTGCTTTATGTGTTTTCGTTGTGTTGCTATTGTTATACTTGTAGTTTGGGATTTTTTATTATACTAGTTGGACCCCCACCCACTACACGTGTGGGGGTCGCATTATTGTTGGCAGAAATAATAAGAAAACAAAATTGAAATTATTGTTTTTTTTTCAAAAAAATCCCCAACATAAAAGACACTGTTCTTCTTTTCTATTGAATAATTATAATCACATTTTCCATTTAACGAAATTGGGAACCAAAACACAAATCAGTCCCTAAGTGCATCCAGCCAATACTTTGTCAAAGGTTACGCATATGGTTATGCTCCACTGGTCATGAATTCCCTGTATCAAGAAGATTTGCAAATTAAAAAGGTATACTCATTCAGTAAGCTAGTAAATTAGTATGGAAGAATTCTTCAAACCCATACGGTCTAGAATTCTTCAAATCTCCTATAAGCAGCTCTAGTGAGTAATGGGCATAGCCATGATTTCTCGAGTCAAATGGATATTGCAACCACCTCTTTTCATTAGCATGTCCTTGTGGACATGCAGCTAAAACCTAAACCACTAAAATCGTCATAAAATAGGAAGAAATATAAGCATAGAGGCGGCTATTTCTTCAAAAGAATCTAGCAGCATTTCAATCTAAAATTTATTCATGTAGTCCAAATTTCTATATGACATATTACTAATAGTTATAAAAAAAAATATATTACTAATAGAGGCAAACACAAATGCCACTAATTTAGCATACAATTCCGGGTAGACATAATTAAATTAGGAAACAGATCTATAGATCTATTGAAAATCAAGCAATGAAAAAGATTACCTTGACAACATCTGGGGATGATTGCAAGCACAAAGACTAATGAGTTGGGTTATCAATGGACACCATCGTTCTTCATAGGACTGGAAAACAATAATTGCAAAACATAAAGTGAATAAAAATACCCAACAAGCAAAAATATAGTCTTAATTGGTAAATTTTGTATGTTAATTGACATACAAAAACACCGCCTCTTGTTGAGAACTCAAGTTTCGCACAAGTTGCTTAATCCAATGCTTGTTGCTTTCAAGCCGAAGCCCGGCTCCACTCCAAATTCACCATCGCTTGAAATTCACATTTTCCATCTTATCGTCTTGATTCTATTTTTCATATTTCTTTATTTTTCTCAATCTTTACCATAATAGACCTCAACGGATGGGTTTAACCAGAAGATCCGATAGCTGGTTCATTCATTCATTTTATCTAAAGTGGGTATGACCTTTTGATGAAGGACTGTCAAACAAAAAAAAAAAAAAGTGACAAAAGTTAACTAAAAAAATTCATTCTAAAGTTATTGATTTTATTTCTCTACTTGTCACTAAAAGAGAAAGCTTAGGTGTGGATCATAATCCTGGTTTTGATTGGAACCAGCTAGTCGCAATCATATTGATCTATTATTATGGGATTTGAGAGATTTTCCTTCCAAGCATTTTGAAAGGCAATTTTTATGGAAAAACCACTGCCTGTAATGTTTTGATCGTTACCCCAATTTCATTGTTGGACGGAAATGGTTGATGAAGACTTATATCATGCACTTGCACCAATGGACTTGATTTTCACAAGCTTTCAATACTAACAGCTGAAGGTCATCATCATTCAAGTTATTCACTAAGCACATGGGACGGAACAAACAAGTTTTAGAACCTAAGAAAAAGACAATTTATCAAACAATTAACAACAGGAAAAAACAGAGGAAATTATTCAAAACACAAATAACAATATTTTATTATGTTAAACAAAGTCTGACAAGTGATTTTCTTAGTTTATATTTTTACTTGGTGGTTATTAAATGGCTAATGAAATTTGGATTATGCCTAATGACAGCCTAATGAGCTGTCAATTAAAAAAAGAAAATGAAAAATGGAGGGATCTTTCCAATCAATTCTGTCACGATATAGTATCCAGGTGCAGCTCGTTAACAGTGGCTTGGCTATAGTCATTACGACAAGAAAGAAAAAAAAAATTTGTTTTGGTTGATGGGCAAACCTCTCCAGCTGGAAGACGAAGGTGTTCAGACCATAGTGTAAGGCAAAGACTCAGAAAAATTTCCTGCCTTCCAAGGCTTTCCTCCCATACATGAATCAACAAATTCTTTGTCTTCAATAAGTACACCAATCTGAATCAAAAGCATTTTTGTTAACAACCAAGAGAAACTACTACAAAAAAGTGGAGGAGATTTGTACGTTAAAATGGAAGGGCATACCATGATAGATGTGTAGTTTGTCAAGAAGAAGTTGGAGTTGCTAGTAATATGATTGGTTGTGACTAAATAGAGAAACAATTCAAGAAGTCAGCAATAACAACAAAATTCCTTGTGTTAAGAACAGCAATCTGAAAGTAAAGAGTTGAATCTACTACTTTAGTTATTAATTTGTACATTTTAAAGGGGTAAAAAAAATTTGAATTGTTCAACAACTTGTATTATTGAGAAATTGTGACTTATCAATCCATCTGTGAAAGTTGTTCTCACTTGAACCAAAAAAAGGTAATACTCATATAATGCAGACACACCAAAAGAACTCAAAAATAAGAAAGTTATCACAAAAATCCATCTAATCTTATAATCTGTAGATCAAATGATTCCACCACTCTTCTTATTGCCTCTCCAATTATTACGCAAAGAGCATCAATGGCTCACTTCACAATTATTTTTTATTTTTTTTTAAAAAAAGAGACAGAGAGAATCCACAGATGTAAAATTTTCAAACTTGAAGACTATATATTAAGAACCAAGCATTGTTTTTTTCCCAAAAAAACCTACAAGTTCGCACAGAAATTCTTTGCCCCAACCTTCAATACAAAGCTCGTGTTTATAGTTTCTGAAAGAAAGGGTAATGAAAAATAAATGAGTTCCATTATGTAATCAACTACAAGATAAATCATACTGTATCCGGTTCTGCAATTTAAAACAGCTGGCCAAAGAACAGAAAACATTAATGCAAAAGGATCCAAAAGTCTAAGTTGATACCTCAAAATCTCTTGATCCAAGTAAACTCCTGTCATTTATATTAGCTGATCCTATCAAGGATATACAGTCATCAATTATCATGATTTTGCTATGCACATATATCTACAGAAACATAAGAATGCAAAATGAGATGTGAATGTCTTCTCTCCGTACCATGCTTCACATGATCTGTTTCCCAAATTTGGTTTTCTAGTTTTTGTATCTAATACCAAACAATTGAGCAGTGAAGGCATGTTCGGAATAAGGTAGCAAACAACTTCTACCAAAAACAAAGTAAACAAATTGAGGGGGTGAAAAAAAAAGAGAGAAACATATGAACGCTTTTATAGGAATTTTAGCAAATAGCTGGCATGCTTCCATCAATTGAGTCAACAAACTTGATAATCATTCTCTCCAAAACCTAACTAAAGAATGTAATTGTTGCGTTTCAACTGGAGAGGAAACAAAAAATTTTAAACACTAACAAATATTCTATTTATTGATGCAAAAATGGATTAAGAAATTAAGATAATGATACCAGATTAAGAGAAACAAATGAGGTACATACCAGAGGGGGGTAAGAGAAAGCAAAAGGCTTTTCCCTGAATTGAAGATTGGTAACAATTGATGGAAGAGGGTTTCATGACAATTGAAAACGAAATTCAGGAGCCACTGCCAAGAGTATGTAGAACAAGAATTCCAAACTGTAAGCATACAGCGTATACGTGTTCACCGCCAAACCGGAAGCTTTCCAGAGCACAGATAGGAGCCCCAGGTTGGCTTTATAGGCAGTTCACTGAAACAAAAAACAAAAACAAAAAATACATCCTCTTTCAACTTTATCTTCTTCCTCTTTTGTACAAGAAAACAGAGGGAGGGTTGAAATTCATTAATGAAAAGTAGTATTACAGAATCTGTCATCCCATGCTCACAGCAGGGTTTCAATCAGGGCTAACCTCCTTTCTCTACAATGAATAATGTTCTCAAGACCTGAGAAAAAAAAGGGGGGTAAGAAATTAATCAACTAAAGGTAAATGTATTGGGTGGAGTAGATGATGTGAAAATGACATTTTCTTTCATGTTGCTAAAAAATATCAAGCTTGGCTTTTGATTGAGTGGAAAACAATCCCAAGCTTAAGTAGCTTGGTTCATGCAGAAGGATGGTTTCTTGGTGCTTAATGAGTCAAATTTGGGATCAACTTGAAAAATCAAAGAACTCTAGAAGTTGGCATTGAAAAAAAGCTCCTAATTGAGCTTAAACCCAAGTAACTCAATATGCTCCATATATAGTATTCTAGTTATGATTACAGTCAACAAATATGGCCTTTTTGACACTTACGTTGCCTTTCTTGATTCAGTGCCTTGGAGAACTCACCATAATTATGCAAACCTGTAATACAAGAGTAATGATGAAAATGGAAATGGAAATGGAAGAGTTTGAAATGAAAAAAAATAAATAAAAATGGATGAGTTTGAAAATATTCTTGAAAAACAAAAAATGTAATTTGCAATATTCATATCCATTGGTATCAACTACGCGGCTATAAAACAAAAGAAGTTTTATTTTACTAAGAGTTCTCCATAGATCCTAAACTGACTTCAGGGTTAGCTTTGTTGTTCTACTAAAACTCTTTTGGAAGGACTGTTTATTGTTGGCACTGAAAGAGTTTTGAATTGCTAACATTTGCTATTTCACTATAGATCATATAAAAGCAGTCCAAGTAAGATTGCAAAACATCCAAACTACCTCACAAATGTCACCTAAGATCATGACAATTAGATATTGCATGCATGAGGAAAGCAACTAAGATTAAAAGATTTGAAATTCACCTCTCACCAGAATTAAAATCTTTGAAAAGATTACTTAAGGAACAATGGCTTCTCTAATCTTTTCATTCACAGTGAAAATCCAACTAAAATTATGCTTAAAAGGTAATTGAACTATGTTTAATATCATTAGCAATAAAAAAATTGAAAAACAAGCGAAAAAAATTGTAAGCCATTTGAATTGGCACAAAACAAACTCTAAAAGATCACTTTTGAATTGAACTCATCCAAAGTTAAGTTGTGTTGCATCCACACAAGACTAAACACAACTCGATGCATTTACAAAGTTACAAACATTCAATTTGTAAAAAAATAATTGGTAATTCAAATTTTATTAAAACACAAAGAAAACTAATTCAAATTATATTCAAACAAACTCCAAGCAACCAACATAACCAAAACAAGGAATTTTCAATATCTTGTGCAAATTACTATTTTGTTTTACTGAATGCTCACTTGAACAAAGGCAGATAATTGTATTAAGATCAAATGAACTATTGTCTTCTCTTCTTTTGTTAAAAAACTATTGTCTTCCCATTCTTCTTAATGGTGCTTCAACATCAACTACTGACTTCGTTGTTCTTAAGTACTTATTTAAAAACAACAATTTCAACTGAAGCTTAAAATGTTGAGGCTCAAGTAGGAATAAGGGATTCATTTACAGATATTAATAAGAACTTCAAACCAAACCACAAATGCATGAACATTAATTTGAACAAAAACAAATTCAATTCAATGTCGGCACTAACCAAGCTCATAAGCAAACATCCAAAAACACTTTTCAATGAAGCAAACATAGGACAACGGAAGAAAGAAATGGAATTTACAGCTACTAGAATATGGATGTTGAGGAATATCATGCCTCTTTTGTTTCTTGGACCAAACTCACAGTAATTTGCAGCAAGGCAACATTTTACACCTCTTAAAATAGCAGAACTTGTGGAAGAAGCCTGAGTGGAAAGCTGCAGCAACACACGCAAGAAGAGGTGATGAACAACTTGCTGGAGAAGACCCCACTGATGGAGATCTTGCTCGGAAATCTTCAACAAAGGTGATTTTTCCATTTCACCTGGGTTAGACACACTGATGTTAGAGGCAGATTTTCCTGCCTTCATAGGTAGGTTATAGGCTAGAAGATTGTTGCTAACTTTGAGTTTTTTATTTTTTTAACACTTTCTACTAGTAAATTTTTGTTTTCCTCATAATAAAGATTATTCAGATTTCCCATTAGCTATATACATTGATTAAGTTTGCATCTAACTAATATGTCACTAATACTATTACACCATCAAATTAAGTTTTAGATTAATATATGATGAGAGTGAAATCAACATAAATGAAACATTTTTCCCGTTATATGACTGATATTGGTTAGTATTTGATGTATGATAACTTCATAATTTATCATATTATGAGCTAAATCTTTTTTTGTTTTTGTTTTTCTCTTTTAGCTTCTATGGCATCAATTTTTTGTTTTGAGCCAAGCTCTCTTATGTACAATAGAACTACTTGAGAACATAAACCAAAAAACGATACTATGACAAAACTAGATAGAGAAGGCATACATATAAACATATAGAAACCTTAACTGGCTATAAATATTTGATGACAATGCCACAAGTGCAACCACTTTCATGGCTTTTCTAGCTTAAAAATTACAGATTCAAAAAACAAAAGAGGGGGGAGAAGAAAAGTGAGGGAAAGAAAATCCTAGAACATCAAAATAACCTACAGATGCAGCTTTAGCTAAGAATCATTTCTTCTTCCATCCTGATGCCTTTGTCCCCTAACCCCAAGAAATACATTTCTAATCTTGTGTAGTTCTTTGAGAACATCTTTCACACTCATTCTTTCACTCGGCATTTCAGCAGAACATGAAAGTCCAATTTGAAAGACTGGTACTAGGCAAGCCTCTAGTTTAGAAATGTTGGTTGTACTACTTTGCATGCTCCTACTTGGCTCCTCTTCCATTTCCAATATGATTTGGGGATCAACGATTTGCATTACTTGCTCCGGAAGACACATTTGTACGTAGCTATGAAGGTTTACATTGCCCGTAAACATGTTATTAGTTGGTCCTTTTCCTGTGAACATTTCTAGTAGTAACACTCCATAACTGTACATATCACCTTGCATTGATACCTCCAAACCCATACTATACTCTGCAATATGAAATAGTTAAAAAAATGCCCAAAATTTTTACTTTTGGTAAGATTGTTGAACTAATAGGTTGTATTTCTTTTGCTGAAAAAAAAGTTCAACATTTCAAAAGACAAAATTATCTCAAGGGTTAAAATTTATGTTCAAATACCATAGGGGTAGGACAATGGTTGATTTAATTTTTTGTGGTAGCTATACAAACAATAAGGCAAAGTCAAAAAAAGTCACCTCTAAAACATGGCCTAATTTTTATATAATCTCGTAATTGGATTTTTAGTTCACCACAAGATAATAATATAATGTAACTAAATAATATTTCTTAATCAATTTCAACATAAGAAGCAATAAACAAGTACCTGGGGCAACATAGCCAATTGTTCCTCTAATCCCAATTGAACTTGATTGTTGATGAATAGAAATTCCATTGGTTGCTAAAAAAATCTTTGCCAAGCCAAAATCACTCACATGGGCACACAAATCACCGTCAAGAAGAATATTACTTGGCTTTAAATCACAATGAATAAAAGCCATTTCACAATGATGGTGAAGATAATCTAATGCACATGCCACATCAATGGCAATGTTTAGCCTTTGAACAAAGCTCAAGTTCTTAGGTTCATGTTGCTCTAAAAGACTTGGGTATAACCAATTTTCTAAGCTCCCATTTTCCATGAACTCGAAGACCAAAGCCTTGTAGTCATTGCCTATAAAATCAATGCTTGAGCAAGTCAGAATTATCTTGACAAGATTTCGATGGCGAATGTTCTTCAATGCTTCACATTCTGTAACAAAACTCTTGTTAGCTCCACGTTCATGTAGTTTGAGCACCTTCACAGCAACAATTTGTTCATCGGAGTTGAGAATCCCTTTATAAACAGAGCCATATCCTCCCTCACCAATTAAATTGGATGGAGAGAACCCATTTGTTGCTTGAAAAAGTTCTCCAAAAGATAGTTGTAAATATTGGTTTTGCAAAGGCAAGGCTAATTTGACTTGTTGTCTTGACCTTTTATTCCGGTAAATAACAGTTAAAATGTACAATGATAATAGAACAATAGTGAGAGTAACTATTAGAACTATTACTCTATGGTTGAAAGGTCGTTTCCTTTCATTTAAGACTTTCATTGGGCATGCAGGCAATTGCCATAGTTTAATTCCTCCGCATAGCTTACTATTTCCAACAATTGAGAAGGCACTAATGTTTGTGAAAACTCCTCCAATAGGAACTTCACCATCAAACATATTGTAGGAAAGATTGAGATATTGAAAGAACCGAAACTCCCCGAGAAACCTTGGAATTTGTCCAGACAAGTTGTTCCTAGAAACATCTAGTTCTTGAATACCTTTCAATTGACTAAAGGCCATCGGAATTGTACCTTCGAAAAGGTTACCATCGATGTAGAGGAATTCTAAAACTTCACAATTGCCGAGAGTGGCGGGGATTTCTCCAAATAGCTTATTTTTTGATACATATAGTCCACCCAGATTTTTCAAGTTACCCACTTCTTGTGGTAGTAGTCCTATTAAGTAATTTTGACTTAAGGATAGAATAATAAGGGAAGACAGACCAAAGATTTGATAAGGTATTGCCCCTGTGTGATGATTGTTATGAAGATAAATTGTTGTAGATTGGTACAATTGCCTAAAAAAATAGGAATGCTTTCCTCAATCATATTTGTTGATAGGTCAAGTGCACCAAGCCTACTCAGGTTTCTAATAGACAATGGAATCTCTCCAGAGATGTTATTTTTTTCAAGCCAGAGGATTTCCAACATGGAGAGTTTTCCGATGGAACTTGGAATACTACCTGTGAGCTTGTTATCATCTAGAATGAGGTATTCCAAATTTACAAGGTTTCCAATACCAAGAGGTATGCTTCCAGATATATAGTTGTATTGTAGAATGAACCGAGTGATCTTGGTTGAGAAATTTGCAATAGAATGCGGCAAAAAACCTTTGAAATGATTGGTACCCAAATCTAGAACTCGTAGATTGGAACAATTGGATAAAGAAGTGAGGAAGCTCATTAATTCATTGCCTTGGTTTGTTCCAAGTGAATTGCCAGAAGCAGCTATAACTTCTAAAGCATCAAGGGTACCCAGATTCATAGGCATGGGCCCAATAAAAAAATTGTTGATAAAATTAATACTCACAAGTCTCGAAGCATTGGCTATTGACGATGGAATTTGGCCATAGAATTGATTGTGTGAAACATAAAATGCTAGTAAACTTGGAAGGGTCAAGCCTAAATCTGGTGGTAGAATTCCATGCAATTGGTTGCCACTGACAGAGAAGAAATAGATTGATGAGCTGTTGTAAAGCGAAGTAGGAATCTTACCGGACAAATTGTTTGCTGACAACTGAAGAAACTCCAACTTCGAAAGCTGCCCAAGTTGGGTGGGAATGCTTCCCTCTAGATTATTGTACGGTAGAGAAAGCGTATGTAGATTGGAAAGGTTCCCAATTGAAAGTGGGATAGCTCCAGAGAGATGATTGGCTGCAAGAATCAAGTAGGAGAGATTGGACAAGGAACCCAGCTCTGTAGGAATTTTACCTCCTAGATTGTTACCGCCCATATGGATAACTCTCAAGTTCGAACAATGAGCCAAATTGGTAGGAAATTCACCTTGGAAAGAGTTATTCAAAAGCAGAAGATACTGTAGACGAAACAACTTGCCAATTTCCGGTGGGATTTCGCCATGAAAACTATTGTTACCGAGATCAATCCTCCGAAGGAAGGTGAGGTTCCCAATGTGAGGAGACACAGAACCCACCAATGCGAGAGATGATATGTTTAGGACTGCCACACGTTGATGTCGACGACCGCATGAGACTCCTTGCCAATTGCAAAAGTGAATTGAATGATTCCAAGAGCTTAAGGCACCCAGAGGATCTCCTTGTATCAAATCCTTGATTGCAAGCAGTGCCTGATGGTCTGTCTCGTTGGTGAGAACTAAACTGGGATTGCCCTTGGCAGTGGTAATCAGTTCAAGAGAGTTCATGAAAAAGAAAATGAAACAAAGTAAAGATGTACTAAGCAGACAACTGAGAAAAGTTGAGTTTGTTTGCTCCATTTGGTGTTAAAAATAGAATATTATTATGATGAGAAATGGAGCTGATCAACTTGTATGCAATAATGGAGAGCCAAATATATGTATTTATAGAGCCCAAAGGCTTGGGACCCTTTGTTTTATTTATTTATTTATTTAACAAATTACACCGGTAATTCTTACTTTTTTGGTCATTGTACTATTTTGTTTTGTGTAATTTCGATTGGCGTTATTTTAATCCAAAATTTATGATTTTGTCTCATCTAATTAATTTCAATTTTTAGTCGTTTATTTATGAAGAATATGCACATAAGTATCTTATATTACCCTTTTATAGGAAAATTGTAAATTATTCGACTTAGTGAGTTAACCTACACAAACTCAGTGACTATTTTCTTTCTAAAATCCTAATTGACATTATCAATTAGATCAAATTGACACTAAATTTAAGATTAAAGGTTAAAATCGAGTTAGTTAAAAGGGAGTTTTTTGGACAAATCCCCTTTGTAAGTGTTTTATTTCATTCAACCCATATTCTTTTTTACTATTTTATTAGGACCTATTTGAGGTAAGAAGACTAAAACACCATCAACCTCTCTTGCCTCCATTAAGGTTGATTGTCATTATATTTTAGAAGTTCTCATAACCATTCATATTCCGCATATCTTTAATCCAAAAAAAAAATACATTAATTACACACCACTAATGTTGATATATGTTACACACACAAAATTAAATATGGTTCTTTATTAATTGTCATTATAATTTGGTAATTCTCATGCATCCAAATGTTGACTGTACGTGATGACGTGAATGTTCACATTAGATTACGTGAATGTGAATGTTCACATTAGATAACATTGTGATAAATGTGATATTAAGGTTTACATCAACATTGTATCAAATTATACAATTACAAGCCTCAACTTTCATTTAAATATAAACATGATTGTACGTGATGACGTGAATGTTCATATTAGATGACGTAAATGTAAATGTTCACATTAGATAACATAAATGTAAATGTTCACATTAGATAAGAGAGAATGTTCACATTATTTTTAATGTGTTGTCAATTAAAAATATATTCACATCATATAATAATATAAAACAATAACATCAATATTATTTAATTTGTGTAAGAAATTTCCTATACCTTGGTCCTTTTCCTTCTCTCTCCTCCTCCCAACATTAAATATCAATATTAAATATAAGGGTATAAAAGTCTAAGAAAATAGTGTAAATCAAAAAAATGACTTTATGGAATAAAAATATAAATACACGAGACTAAATGGGTTAACAAATTCCTTTATGGACTTTTTGGGTTAGAATACTTCTAAATAAAATTTATCAATAAAATCTCCTAATTAAAATGACAAAGACCAAAATAATAAAAAGGTCAAAATGTAGTACATATAGGTCATGTTTATTTGGGTGGACATGAGCTTAGGATTGGATAAATAGTCCAACAAAATTATTAATCCGATGTTTGGTTAAACAATTAAAGTACGGACTAATTATTTTAAACTTGATTATTAGTTAAGATAGGATACATAATCCAACAAATTCATAATCCTAGGACTATTAATCATGAGAATACTAATCCAGTCCGCCCAAACAAACATAGCCATAGAGTGCAGATTAAACTTAAAAACTAAGTATGGTATAAAAGAAACATCCCAACTCATCTTTTTATGCTCTACATGTTTTATTTAAAACTCAATTTTTCTTGCTTTTTGAGATATAAAATTACTAATTAAGTTTTTGTATTCAAGGTTTTTTAGCACATTCATTTTCAATATTCAAATATTTTTAGTCCCATCTTAGGTAAGACTTTCTCAATTTTGGTTTTAAAAACATTTTCTTTATGCAAATTACAATTGTCCATGTAAATAATAATCTAATCTTTTTATATAATTCGATACATTAATTGCTATCTTTTTAACGGATTTATAATTATTCCCATTAAGCCAATTATCAATATTACATATACAAATAGTGAAAGCCTAGGGTGTGCACTCCCTTAGTGGTTCATACTATATGCATTCTATCATAATTGGCGTAATTTTATCATAAAATTTCATAATATTAATTATAAAATATGTAATCTCGTCACAAATTAATCTAACAAAATATCCAAAATTTTATAAATCATGTAACAAAAGTTTGTGGTTTTATTACAACATTTTTTGTTATATCCATTTGTGATGATATTACGCATTTTGTAATTGATGTTACGAAATTTTATGATAAAATTACATCAATTTATAATAGAATGCATATGGCAATAGCCTTAAGAATGTGCACACCATAGGATTTCCCATGTATATACCGAACATTTACAACCCTCCGTGAACTTCATCACCACTTCAGATGCATCTCACTTAAAGTTGGTGAGTATTTTGATTAGTTTCAATCTATAATTGTTCCAATCTTAACATTTTCTTAACTAAAATGATAATTGTTTAGTCAATTTAAGCATATGAATCATAAAAGTCTAAAATAAATTTGGCCTTTATATTTAATTTTTAAGAAACTTTATCCAATGGTAATTTTTTCAGTTATGTGGTAAGAGTTGCATCAACACGATTCCCAGTGTCAGGAAAGGCTAAAGTACATGGATTAGGATTATTTGCAATAGTTTTTGTTCTGATAATTCTAGCCACTTCATATTTATAATTAAAGTAAAATTATGTTGTTTTGAAATGTGTGGTTTTTAATGTTATTTTACTTTAATCTTAACCTGAATCATTAGATTATGTATCTTGCTATGTCTTGTTATGACGGAAAAAAATAGAGTAAGATCATTGCAAAGAGACTATTGGCAGCGAAGCTGGACTAATAATTTGTTCATCACAAAGCGTCGTACCAAAAAAACCT
This sequence comes from Camellia lanceoleosa, assembly GCA_025200525.1. Classification (NCBI taxonomy): domain Eukaryota; kingdom Viridiplantae; phylum Streptophyta; class Magnoliopsida; order Ericales; family Theaceae; genus Camellia; species Camellia lanceoleosa. The sequence continues at coordinate 92,397,022 of CM045758.1, read as the reverse complement.
ACGACATTGATAACTAACACGTCTATGTAGTACACAATTTTGTAACTATACAATTTTTGTAACTTAAAATTATTACAAAATATAATATTTTTCAAAAATCTTTCAAAATTAAATTCGCGGTATTTCTTCTCAGCCTTCTTTATTGTAGTCAGGTTTGTATTATGCATAGTACACTTTCTTTCAAATACATCAATATTTTTCTATTTATTTTTTATTTTTTATTTTTTGGCTGATTTTAAAAGATATATATCCTTTGACAGTCAAAATTAGTGGCTGAGTTCAATAATTTATGCATTGGTTTTCCAGGTAAAATCCACTTCAAATTTTTCAAGTTGAATTTGTGGAAATATAATTTTGATATGGAACTTTAATATGAAATTGTCCTTTGACTACAACTCTGATGACGTATGCATTGATTTTCCAAGTAAAATCCACTTCAACTTTTTCAAGTTGAATTTGCGGAAATATAATTTTGATATGGAATTTAATCAGAAATTATGAGTCTATTTGGTGCATTTTATGGAGTTATTTATAATATATATATATATATATTCTATAGTGATTGGTGTAGTTTGACTTACAATTATTAAGTAGGGAGAGGCATTTTAGTTTTTTTTTTTTTTATTTTTTTTTTTTATCAACAATGATTTAGATCATTAAAAAAATACACCACTAATAGCACTAATGCATTGAGAATGGTAAAAAAAAAAAAAAACACAAGGCATAGAAAGTGGACGGGGCCAACTATCATATCATTCGTGCTCCTTTTTTAGTGTTCCCAAACATTTTTCTTTTTTTATTATTAGCTTTCAATTGTTAAAAATTGCACCAATTAGGCATTATATAGTCTGAAATATAATTTGAAAAGTAATTTAAAAAAGTGATATATGTATGATATAATTTTAAACTTGATGTTATATGAATCAACATTCATAATAAACTTGATCTACAAATTTTCTTTTTTAAATAATTCTCAAGATTTTTTTTTCCCCCTGGAGGCAGGGGAAGGTAGCGCGGATGATGGGTGCGGTAGGTGGGCAGTGAGTTATGGAGAGAGATGGACAAGTATTAAATTTTTCGGTTTTAATTTGTTTTAGTTTGTTTAATTTTTGAAATTTTGTTTAAGTATAATTTATAATAAGCATTTTTGTGAAAATGGTGGGTGTAATGTTTAAAATATAATTTTTCATCAATTCAACTTACAGAGTTTAATTGATGGTTGAAATTGGGATCAAATCAAAAGTATAGAGTTTAAATTAAAGGGGTGATGATTGAGACTCCCTGCAATCACCACCCCCACAGACACGTGACAGGTGATGATGGGAGAAGAAGGAATAAAAAAGAAAAAGAAAAAAGAAAAAGTAGCCAATCAAGTGAAGAGGGGGTCAAGGAGATGGAAAAAAAAGAAAATCTAAGTCATTATTCAAATTAATAACTAAAAATTTAAAGTTTAATTTGTTATGACAGGTTTTTGTGTGTGTGTGTGTGTGTGTGTGTAAATTTTCCAATTATTTTTAGTGATTTTTTTGCCTTGCCAAGTACACGAAGGATATGTTTCCCTATTATAAATTGCAAAATATTGGCAGGTCTTTGAAGCTTAAACTCCCCAATAACTTTTCTTAAAAATAATTTGACATTTCAAATCAAATTGAATTAAGTAATCAGATAAAGAAATAAATTAGATGTTTTCGTTATTTACCAATAAATCTTTTTTAAAACTTTCCCTTTCAAGATCTAACTTTCAAATTTTAATCCAAAATTATGAAATTAAAAATATATATATTTATTGACAAAAAAAAATTAAAATTAAAATTTCATCTCACAAACTTTTCTTTCCCATTTTCATCACTTTTTTCTTCATTTTTAATTATTTTAAATTTGTTTTAATACAATTTATCTCACATAACTGTTTTCGTAACAAAGATTCTTAAAGTATTAAAAAATATTACTTTGATTCTTTAAATTATAAAATCATATAAATAGATCCCTTAAATTATTGAAAAGTATTACTTTATTCCTTAAATTATAAAAGCGTACAAATAATCTCCCTAAACTATAAAAGTATACCAATTTAACCCCCTAACGGAAATAGTCAAAGTGAAACATTCTTATAGTTTAGGAGGTCTATTTTTACCCCCTTTTTTTATAATTTTTTTTTTTAGTTTAAAGAACAAAGTGATACTTTTTAATAGTTTAAGAAATCTATTTGTACGCTTTTATAATTTAAGAGGTTAAAGTGATGATTTCTAAAAATATCTATTGTATTGTATCAAAAAAAAAAAAAAAAAAATTGTGACTGCCACGGCTTGCTGTATAAGTAGAAATGCACATTGCCTCTGTTTCGCAACAAAGGTTTTGGGTTTTTTGGGGCTATTTTAGCCACAAAAGATAAAATAGGCTATTTTAGCCACAAAAAATAAAACATCACATCCAACCCATAATCATTACACTCTTCTCTCACGAAAAAAGTCAAAAAAATCAAAAAGTCAAAAAGTCCTTCCCAAACTAAGCTTTTTAGCCCAAACTAAAATAGCCAAAAAAGTCAAAAAGCCAAAAAGCCAATCCACTTCCCAAACCAATGAAATTGAATATTTCAACTTGTATATAATAAGACAATAGGGTTCTGTTTGATCAGAAATAAATAAATGATAGAAAGTAAAAATGATAAAAAGTAAAACAAAAGAAGAGAAAAGAAAATGAAAATATATTTTCGCGTATGAATTTTGATTAGAATGAAAATTTTACAAATAAATAGGAATTCTAATTAGATCAATGATTCGTCCACCGAATTTGTTTAGTTCAAATTTGTTCGAATGCGTCTCTTCCCGTGAAGAAACTCTCATGCGCGAGTCTCTTCTTGAAAAGAGACTCATTCAGATGAATTCGGACTAAACAAATTCGCTAAATGTAGCAGTTTTGTTCTAATTATAAATAACTACTGTTATAATAAATTAAATTTTTTTTTTTTTTGTATTTTTACAAAAAGCTAGGGCCCTGTTTGATTGTCCGAATTGGATATAAGGGTTTTAAGGGGATATGTAATACCTAAGGATAAGGATGAAATATAATTTAATGTAGGATATGAGTTGGATTATATATACTGTGGGATCACTTACACTATGTTTGATTAAGATAAGATATATGATAAGATATGAGAAGACTAATTATTTTTTGGCTAAACTACCAATAAGTCCTACTTTGGAAACTTATTACCCAATAGGTCCTACTTTGAAGACTTATTATCCATTAAGTCCTATTTGATAAATTTATTAAGTGATAAAGATAAATTTATCAGTCTCTTTATTTTTATGAATAAATTTTTAGTGATAAATTTATCACTCTCTTATTTTTATAATGTTAAATTTATTAGTTAGGACCTGTAGGTAAATAAGTCTAGTTAATAGGACTAATTGGTAAGTACCCCTTATTTTTTTACATTTGGATGAAAGATGAAATATATCCGGCGATGGGGATATATAATACCATGAGAGATATTATATATCCCCTTTTACATCATATACTACTAGCCTATCACTCGTGCTATGTACGGAATAATGGGGTACTTACCAATCAGTCTTATTAACTAGACTTATTTACCTACAGGTCCTAACTAATAAATTTAACACTATAAAAATAAGAAATTGATAAATTTATCATTATAAATTTATTCATAAAGACAAAGAGACTGATAAATTTATCACTATAAATTTATTCATAAAAATAAAAGATTGATAAATTTATCTTTATCACTTAATAAATTTATCAATAGGACTTAATGGGTAATAAATCTCAAAAGTAGGACCTATTGGTAGTTTACCCCGGAATAATTATAGATATTTATATATATATATATATATATTTTAATATATAAATTATGTTTTTTAAGATTTTTTATAAAAATAATTTAACAATCTTATCACTAACTATAGTGTATAGGAAAAGTTGAAAAGGATATCTATAATTATTTGTATGAGGGGATTTTAAACGGTAATTAGGAGATTTTGACCAAATCAATAAATGCAGACATGTGAAAAGACATGTGGATTAAAAAAAAAGTTAATAAATGCCGATCAATGGATTTTGACCAAAATCAATAAATGTTGAGGTTTTTTTTTTAAATAAAAAATTTAAAAACTTCATATTGGGATATTGAAGTTCTCATAAGCCTTAGAGGTTAAAAAACCCCTTTTGCTTAATATATAGTATAGATCTGAACTTTCCATATCCGGAACAACCAAACACGCGATATAGGGAGAAAAAAAAAACATGTGGGACCTACTTCATATTATATCTAGTTTCACACCCATATCTAACATTTATATCCGGTAAACAAACAGAAACGGATGTTTTGAAAATATAGTTAAAAATATTGTGAGAGATAAAAGTGGGTTAAAAGTTGAAAAATTACTTTTAACTTATTTCTCAAAATAAGCCTTATTTATATTAAAAAAAATCTAACCAATGAGAAAGAGAGAATTGAAGGGGGTGCAGAAAAAAAAAAAAAAAGAAGTCTCGGACATTTTTCATTATTATAAGTTGTACAATAAAAATTTTTATGACTTCCACCACTTCCATGCTAATAAATTTAGATAAGTTTTTAAGGTTTGGTTATGGTGTGCAACTTACACCTTACACCTTATTCTTTACACTTACACCTTATACTTACATCTTTTATACCTTACACATTATACCTTTTGTGTAAGTGGCACATGGTGTGCAACTCACTTACACCTTACACCTTACATTTACAACTTACACTTACACTTACACCTTACACTTACACCTTTTGTATAAGTGGCACATGGTGTGCAACCCACTTACACCTTTTGTGGGTTGCACACCTAAGAAAACTCCAAGTTTTTATTCCAATTATTTTTACTTTTTACTATTTTCATTCTGACCAAGCTGGTGTATAAAAATTTGAAATCCGTGGAAATATATTCAAGAACATGGAGTCATCGTAGTGGGCCCGCCCTATGGCTCCTAGATTTATGAGCTTAAAATCTCATGTCAATCCGGTTTCAATGTCTCATAATTTAAGGGGGGAATTACATCCACTGAGCTGTTAAAAAAAAAAAAAAAACGAAACAAAATACAAATATAAATACTTTAAAAATTTATAAATTTAATTATTAATATTTATAAAATTTCAATTGATTTGTAATTATTTTTATAGTAAGGTAAACTATCAATAGATTCTAATAATTAGATTTAATTCTTACTAAATTCTATTGAAATAGTCTCGGTAAAATTATAGTTAAAAATATTATTTTGTGACGATTTTTTACATACGTCACTAAAAATTAATAATTAGTAATTTTTTTATCACAATTTTTATAAATTATCATGAAAACTTATAATTAGTGACATTTTTTGTGACAAAATTTTCAAATTCCCCCTAAAAGTAAAAAATTAGTGACTTTTTTGATGATAATTTTTTAAATTATTGCTAAAACTTATAATTAGTAACATTTTTTGTTATAAAATTTTGAAACTGTCTCTGAAAATTAATAATTAGTAATTTTTTAATAGTATTTGATAAAAAAATGTCATTAATTATTACAGGACCTATTGAACAATAAGTTCACATTCCAAGTTTGGCATGTCTTGAAAAAAATAAAAAATCAAAAAGTTATTCCAAAAGTTAAAAAGTTATTACTATTTACCAAAAAAAATATTAAAAAATTAATTTAACACATAATTACATTTCAGACAGCTCTGCGGTCCAATAGGCGGAGGTGACTTTTGAGAAAAATTGCACAATTTTAGGTGCACAAATAACACGGTGATGTTTACCCTGTAGGGGCCATCATGGATCCTATTTTAATAATCTGAACCGTTCAATGTGTAGAACTCGTCGAGTACTATATGCTCGTAAAAAATCACGTTAATTGGATATCGATAAATATATGATCAAATCAGTTAAAATTTATAAAATTGATGGTGTTATAGTTAACGGTTGGAAAAAAAAAAATCGATCAGATAGCTATCAATATCCGATCAACATGATTTCTTAAAAGTATATAGTACTCGATGAGTTCTACACATTAAACGGTTTTGATTAACAAAACGAGACCCGTGGTGGGCCCTCACGGGCCGAACAACACCTCCAATTCAATGCCCGAAAAGTAGGGAATCATATCCCATATACACTCTGCACACGCTATCCTCAATTATCTCACCGTACCCCCAATTTCCTCGCAGTCTTCTATTATACACTAATTTATACAATTTTTTGATACACATTTTTTTATAAAAAGTCAAAAAGTTATCCTCAACAACCATATTTTTTTCTCAACTTTTTAATTTAAAAAATCAAAAAGTATATTTATTTAGGACACTCCAAATAATCCCTTAGACCATCTCCAACGGAGAACCAAATCCAACATCAGATTTAAAATTTGATGAAAAACTCACTTTTTGAGCTCCAACGGTGGCACCAAACGCATATCAAATTGACAATTCACCAAACGCTACACCAAACTGATACCAACACACAGAATTTGATAAATCACTGTTACTGACCGTTGACGTACACCGGTTGCCCACCTGGTTGCCCGGCCGGTTGTCCAACCAGTCAACCGGTTTCCTTTAAATTAGATAGGTTCAAACCGGTAAAAAAGTTCAAACAGCTAAAAAAAAAAAAATAATAATAATTTTGCCTACCCGGTTGACCGGCCGGTCGACTGGCCGGTCAACCAACCGGTCACCCGTCTCCCACATGATGAATCAAAGCTGCAGTGCATGTACAAAAGCTGGACTCCTTCCTTTTATCCAGAAGGTGTGCAAAATTACCTTTATTTTTGTTAGTGTGTGTTTGGCACTATAAAATCCAAGTATCAGAGTTGGAATTAAAAGTATGTCATAGTTCAAAATTTCCATTGAGATAGCCTCCAATTCAGAATTAGAAACTTGGATTTCATGCCACCAACTCAGCTTCAAGCTTTTCATCACCTTAATTTATTCAAATCCAAGCGTGTATTCAACATTATGTTGCATGTATTCAAATCCAAGCGTGGGTGCATGTACGACTTTCAATTTAAAACTGTGAAAAAAAAAAAAAAAATTTACTCTTACCGGTCGACTGGTTGGTCGACCCACGGGATTTGATACGAGATTTGATACACCGTTGGAGCGAGTGGTATCAAATTCGATGAAATGGGTCATTTTTTACTCAGATTTGATAAAAAAATCTGAGTAAGCATTGGAGATGCTCTTAGACATACACGTAAGTTCCCCTTTATAGTATCCACTGATGTGATATTTCTCTTAATTTAAATAATATTTTTAAGTTTTAAAAATATCCCAGTCATCCCTTATCCCATCACCACCATTATTATCACTATTACTATCACTATTATCATCACGATCAGCCAATCACCTCATTAGTAATGCAATTATTAGTAGATTAATATTAAAATTATAATTAAATATAAAAAAAAAAAAATATCACTATCACTATTGTCATCACGATGAACCAATCACCTCCATTAGTAATACAATTATTAGTAGATTAAAATTATAATTATAATTAAATATGAAAAATATATTTTTAATTTTATTTTATATAAAAAATATTTTTTGTGATGAAATATTTTTGATCCAAATAAATGGAGGATTAAGAAAGAAAGGGCGATGTCTTTGGCAATACTTTGATTGCAATATTGACTATAAAATTAGTGGCTGAGCTAACGTATGCATTGGTTTTTCCAAGTAAAATTCATGAAGTCATTCCAAGTAAAATTCATGAGGTCAAGTGGTGAAGAAAGAAACATAATACCCTTGGAGTAACTTGATCATTTGTTCATGAAAAATTCTATTTTCATATGTATACTTACATCAGTGCACAAATTTAATGAAATATTATTTTAATAATAATTATATCCTAAAAATAAAATGACTATCATAGATATCAAAATACACTCCTAATATTATATTTAAATTTTCTCTATACACATTTTTTTAAAAGAAAAAAAAAATCTATTTAAACATATTTTAAGTTAAAAAAACTAAATCCTAATTTATCCATTATTTCTCACTTCTTCCATTATTTCTCATTTGCTTACAAAACAATACTCTCAAAACTCAAAACTCTCAAAATTCACTAACTATAACTGCTATTTACAGGTGTGTGAATTACGAGTCTAATGGGAATGTACCTGACAACAATTTCAAGAACTACAATGATGGTGGTAATGCCCCCTTTGATGAGTTCATAAATTACAGAAAAAAAATCAAATGTTGGTGATGACTCGTTTCAATTGTACGTGAAGAATTTGAATTTAGGGACTATGAAATTTAAGAGCTATGGACAATAATTCAACGAAGGCAGAGACTAGTTCAATGGGTATGGAAAAGGCGGGTTGGGTCAGAAAATTGGGTTTGAAACTTACGGAGTCAATAATACATACGCAGATTATGATAAGAAAAAAGGTGTCTCGTTTGCTAGATATCTCAATGAGAGCTCTGTTGGATTATCAATGGAGGACAATGATAAATTCGTAAATAGATGGGTGGAGTCGGGTAAATTTTTCAGGTGTATGGAAAAGGAAATCAAAATGGGTAAAGGTGTATGGAAGGAGGGTTTAGGTAGTGTGTGTACAACAAGTTAGTGTATAATTGGAACATTAAGTATATGGAATGAGAAAAATAATTAATAACTAAATTAATAAGTGTATGTACTTAGAAATAATATACACTGAGGTAAATAGGAGTATGGAAATAGAATTTATCCTTGTTCATTGAATTGTTCTAATGTGACGACAATCACGGATGTGGAGTGGTTGCTGTTCGCGAAACATAGTAGTCAAAGTTGATTTTTGATTTTATTCCGATAATTTAAATTATTTATTTTTTAAAAGTATATTGTGTAGAATAAATTTACAAAAAATTAAATTAATTGGATATCAATAGCCTTTTTATTAAATTATATTTATATTCAGTTTTATATTTAAAATAACACTTGTCATTCTCGAATATCTTTAAATATTTTATCAAATTACATTAGTATTCAGTTTTATATTTAAAATAATTCTTATGATTTATTTTTTTTGGTCACGTCTTTTGATGGGTGGGCTACCAATATTTGATCAATTTGATTTTTTGTAAATTTGTTCTACACGATATACTTTAAAAATAAATAATTCAAATTATTAAAATAAAATTTAAAATGGGCCACAACGCATGCTTCACGCACAAGAATCGCCCCAAATTTCACAAGCACAAAGTTTCTAATATATTGGGATATTAGTTAAGATTTGATTATACATATTGTGGGTTAGTTAGTGGGTCATGTTAGTGATCCCAAAAATTCTACGAATTTTTTTACCAAATGTCTCACATGGGTGTAAAACGCACACCACTGAGTCCTAAACCCATACGAGATATTTGATAGAACTTTTGAAATCTTTAATATTTTTATTAGTTATAACTCATATAATATTGATTATGACATTCTTTTAGTTATGATTAATAAAGTTTCTAATTATACTATATGTAGTATTTAACTATAATTTTTTTTTTAAATGTTAAAAATCTCATAAACTTAAATGATGACATTTGCAATGATATGCTCTAAAATCAACAAATTCTGTTAGTAATACGAAACCCCACTATCTAATTGCTCATCATATCATATGGTATGGCATAATTGGTGGATAAGTGGAATTCATCATCAATTCATGGAAAATTAGTAAATCCACATAAATTTAGTGCCATTGCTGATCATATCGCACACTAGCATATCAACCTTCCGATGCACGGAATAAATAAATAATTAAAAATAATTTTAAAATTAAATAATATCATTAAATTTATTTAAAAAGTATATAAAAATAATTTATAATAAATTAATTTTTAACCATTTTATTAGAATATATATTGTAGTCGTTATGTTATTAATGATATATTTTAAGTTCACAATTATATTTATGATAAAATTAAAATAAATTTCATTTTATAATTTTTTAAGTTTTAATTTATTCTATGTTAAATTTTACCGTAAAACCTAAACATATACCTTTTAGAAATAAAACAATATATATTGATGAAATCGTTAAAATCGGTCAAAAGATCAATCAACTTACAAAAAAAATTAATTAATTAAAAATTTTAAATTTTATGCAATATTAAATGGGAGCATATGTATACTTTATATAACTGAAACAACTCAAATTTTTTTTTTTTTTTTTCAGATGTAGGATTGTATAAAATAAAAATTAACAATTGTTCGGACGGGAAATTTATTTCGAATCAAACAATATCAGTCATTTAATCTTTAATTAGGTCAATCTTCAGTTTATTTCGAATCAAAGAAATCTAACCAATATATTTTGATAAAATTGCTAATATCACGGTTAAACCAGCAAATCAATCAAATAAAAAATGGTTCAGCCTAATCAGCTTGGTCAAAAGACCAATCAACTTATACAAAAATTAATTAATTACAATTTTTAAATGTGATTTTAATTTTAAAATTTAAACTGTCTTCAATTGAAGCATACAAAACACTACAATATTAAATGTGAGTATAAGGTTCATTTTATATAAGTGAAACAACTCATTTTTTTCTTTTTCCGATATAAGATTGTAAAATAAAAGTTAACAATTGTTTTGGCGAAAAGTTTATTTGTAATCAAGCAATCAGTCATTCAATTTTTAATCAAGTCAATCTTTAGTTTATTTCGAATCAAACAAATCTAAGCAATATATTTTGATAAACCGTTAAAATCATGGTTAAATCAGTGAATCAATTAAAATGAAAATGATCAGCCTATTCGGCTAAGTCAAAAGACCAACCAACATTTAATTAAAACTTTCAAATGTAATTTTAAAATTTAAACTGTCTTGAATTGATACATGCACAATACTATAATATTAAGTGAGAGTATAAGATTCACTTTATATAAATAAAATAACTCACTTTTTCCTTCTTTTCCCAATGTGGGATTATAAAATAAATCATATCATAAACTGTTGGCTTTTTTTGGCTTTCGAAGGTTATTATTGTAATTTTGAGCGTGCAAGCAAGGATTAATCAGTCCTTATAGAATATTAATTGCCAATCAATTATCAGACGATTGTGTTTTAGTTCTTTCAGCCTCAATAAAGAGGACTTTTACTGGTGACTTTGTTTAGGAGAATTAAACAAATAATGATTAAATGAAGAACAATTGTAGCATTTCATTAAGTAAAATGGAAGACTTACAAAGATCCAAATCAGCCTCATGGAGGTTTACAACAATAAACTACTTAAAATTACTCCTATGAACGAAGTGCAGTATAAGAATTTGAAGTACAAAAATGTAAATAATAATAAATGTAAAACTGGAAGGAAAAATAAAGTAGATAAAACTGATTTTTTTTTATCTGAGTTTGGGTCACTTTCTGGGGTCTTCTCTACTATTTATACTTCTCAATGACAACTGTCGAAATGAACTTCTAATTGTCGAACCACTCCTCCATGATCCCTGATGTTTCTTTACAGTTAGTTCCATTATGTCATATCTGCAGTTAGACTTCCCTCTTGATTTTGAATTTGAATATATGTATAACCGTTAAAACCATATCATCTTGTATCTCTTTGCTGATCCAGTGCTACATAGATCTTTAGTAACCAATACTAACTGCCACGTGTATGATTACGATTGAAGATTTGAATTGTCTTCCTGTATTGCCCTTATCCTGTCACCTGTTGAACTGTGATTGGCCTATACAAAATATGTAGCCAACATTACCCCTTGCACTAATATACCCAAAACGTGGTGATATTAGTGGATCAAGGTATTTACGCACGTCTTAAAACGTGCATGGGCTTTGCATTTTCAGAAATGCAACCGTCATTCATCAATGACATTTGCATTAAATTCTCTTCTATCCCTTGAACATTCTCACTATCTCAATATTCGAAAAGACTAGTTTAGCTCTCATGGCCAAGCAGACCTTTTCTTACCTCGATCAAGCATATGAAGAGTTATTTGATAATGCTGTTCGTTCTCGAAAGAACCTTCATGCATTGATTAGCCACCTTTATCCGCCTCTATTTATACAAGTTATGGAAGCTTTCGCAAATAATCGACCTTCGAACCAAGAACCTACTGTTTACGATTCTTTGGAACACAAATTTGAGACCATGGATATCAGAAGCTCTTTTTCTGCAACAAAGCCATCCGTGTGGGACGAAGCTGCTGCTTCTTCTTTTTCTACGACCTCTGGCTGGAGAACTCAGCCTATCCCTACTCAACCTCAGACGAGGGAACGCATTCATCATTGTTTCCCTGAATTCGATGACCCTCTTGAAATCCCCCCTTCCAAACGCAGTTCTGTAGTATATCCATATGTTCTTATTAACCGTCGATGCAGTCTTGAAAACAATCTGCTTACATCATGGTATACTTCTACCTTGCCATCTCGGATGGTTCAAAGTGTCCCACGTCCTGATGAAGCTTTAGGAATCAATCCTGTGCTTTTAGCCAAAAAAGAAAAACTTTATACCTCTGATTGGCTAGAATGTGTGGCCATACCTGAATTTTTGGATTCGCCCAGGAAACCTCTGACTACCCCTCCTCTGCCTCCTAATCCAAATTGAATTGATGAGTTAAGGCTCGCTCTCTCTGAGGGCCAATCCTTCCCCCCTATCAGGTTTTGGTGCCTCCAACTCCTTATTAGCAATTCAAGGCTCAGACCTTGCTTGCTGCCTTTTCTTATTTATCCTTTGAAGTCCTTCGAGATGACATTCTGCACAAAAACTTTCTATGGGCTTGTGACATTATGTCTCGAAGTCATCTTCTCAACCTTGTGGCTCAAATAGAGCTTTATACATTTTTAAACCAACTTCCTCTTCTGCTCAACTAGCACTTCCATGCTTCCATTACCAGTGAAGTTCTGGATGAAGTCATTTATGCTCGAATCTAGGTTCAGTATGAGGCAAAGAACCTCCTTGATGAATATGAAGCCTTCAGGAGCCAGGATTCTGAGTATGGGGAGGATGTTGCTATGAACGAAGTGCATGAAGAAGAGGAGATGGACGCCACAAATAAAGCTTTAAAACAGATTGAATCTGAAGTGAAGGTCCAACAACTCTCTTCTCAATTAAGGGCTTATCAATTAGATAAACCAAACCTGGACAAGATAGAGGATAGAGTAGGAAAAGAGTATTCATTTATTGAATTTTATTGGACTAAATTCCATGACCTTGTACCTTTCTCCATTCCATATTTCTACGAAATCGAGAATGTAATCAAATGAATCCCAGTGTAAACAGCACTTATTAATAAAACTGGGCTTTCTGAATTTTATTTATCAGATTCTAATTTACCACTCCAATCGTAAACTGCATGGTTGATGTGCTTTAACTCCATCCTAACTCAAACTCTTTCAAAGTGTGAAATCTTCTCTTTTGAGAAAACAATTATTGTCTTACATACCGATTCTAAGGCTAACATAATTCTTCAGCTATCAGCTTCCAATTAACCAACTTTGCCATTCGAAACTTGATTTGATCATATTCAATTCCCCAACATATGGTTAACACAATCAAGTAATTTCAAATCAACTAATTTTGTTTCAAACAAACAGTCTATATTTTCCAAAATATGGAAACCTCTTTTAAGGACTGCACTGTTTTATTCTAAAAAAGTGATTTCTTCTGTATACTATCAAACCAACTATTGGTTTGAAGCTCAGGACAAACAATTTCTAATCGTAAAGTATTTCAAGTTTTGCTTCGAAGGATTTTACTCTCATTAAGAAACCTAAAAACAGGTCTTTAATCTTTTTGAAGTAAACAAATACCTGAGCATTCTTGTACCCTTAGGCGTGGAATGTACTTCGAAATCGACTTCCTTCTTTCGAAGTCGTTTATCATTTGATTTTGGCGCCAAAACTTGGCTTCGAAGCCAAATATTTTATTTCAAAACTGACATCAGTATTTGAGATGCGTTTCCCTCTATAATTATCAATATTGAGGGAAAATTTTCGCATCCGTACCTTTAGTACTTCTTTATGAATTCTACTTACATAAAACAATTAGGTATATTTTCAGATACAAAGGTTTAAAAACCCTTTTATTTCGTACTCCCAATCTACTTGATCGTCTAACACACAAACCCTTCATCTTCTGCTGGCTTGCTCTTTCCTTTTACTCTTGTCTTTTGAGAAAACTCTCTATTAATGGCTTCTTCTTCCTTGAAAATACCGGTTGTGGAGCATGCGAGTCCATCCGTAACCTTGAAAAGGGTCATTGATGAAGAGTGTGAGAAGTACAAGGTTGGTGAGAAAAGTGCCATTGACGGACGCATCTTCATTCCTCGTCGTCATGAGCAGCAAGAGTATGTGCTTGGGTCCATCTTCAAGGATATTCCTACTGAGCTTCCAGCTCTGTATCCACGTCTAGAAGGTCATTGTCTCCTTTATGAAGGTGGTCTTGACTGGGGAAACTGGAGGATGAACCGCCGCCATCGCTGCTGGCCCACGGTGAGACTAGAGTGGGAGGAATAGTATGATCGAGTCGTCCTTGATAGGACTCTGGATCTTTAGGAGCTCTGCCTCTTCGACGACCTCCAATTATCCAGGTTCACTATTTCGGAGGATCCTTTTTTAATACCTGCTGCCCTTTGTTTTTGGAATTCTGCTTTTAATTTCTTTCAATTCAAATGTGGGATGATGGCTCCTACTGTTCTTAACATCTGTCATCTATTAGGATTGTCTCCTACCGGTACCCCCATTAGTCCAGATTATCCTGACCTCAAAACCTCTTTTTTCCTCCCCTTTCTTAACTCATCCTATAGTGACTTTGTCAAGGCTGAGAATAAAAAAGAGGGCCTTGTGACTGATAGGGAATTCTTTTCTTTTATATTATATTGGCTTTGCAAGTTCCTCTTTTACACCTCTTCCTAGAGGATCATGCCTAAATTTGCCCCTCTTGCCAATGCCCTTGTCTTACAAAGAAATGTGGCCTTAGCTCCATACGTTCTAGGTCATGTTTATAGAGCTTGTTCCTTTTTTTGTGAAAAACCCTTGGATGCCAATCAGGGAGGTCTATTTTGGATACTTCAACTTTGGCTTTTTGTATATTTTACCGAGTTACAATCTAAATGTCTAAAGTTTTTTGAGCCAACCCTACTACTCATGGCATGAAGTTAGCCAATGTTTCACTCTATCTTTCCAACTTTGCTTTTTACTTTTCTTTCTTCCACCAACTCCCAGCTTCCCCTTCTTCTCACAACTTTCATTCTTTCGAACCTACCAATATTGGCCCATCCTGGTTGAGGACCTTTTCGAGTGATAGGTCCTACTCTGCACCCCAACACAAAAACATGTGGGCCTCTATTATGATTCCCAGAGAATTATCCATTGGGACTATGAACCCTAGAGCTTACAAATGCATTGCTGAGCCCTATTGTCCTGCTAAATTTGTTAGGCAATTTGGCTTCTCACAAGGGGTCCCAATACCTCTCTGCAGCCAGACCAATTTAAACCTTACTAGCAGGGATCTGAAGGTTCGAAGATCTAGATTAGAAGAAGCAACTTCCAAATTCATCCAGGATTTCATTGACTTTGAGTACTTCCCCTTCATACCTCAAAGCAACATATTGAAAAGGTGCCAGAACTGGTGGATGGCCAATATGGAGGTACACTTGGCCATTCCTCCTCAAGATTTGTTAATGGTATTGGATGTACCTCAAGCCAAGTCCAAAGGAGCTGGAGTTGTTACCTCTTCCACTGCTCCTGCCACTTCCGCCTGTCACCACAAAGTCTATTCTTCTGTCTCCATTTCTTCTAGAGTTACTCGAGTTGTCTTGAAGAAAAGTACGTACCCCTGTTTCTTTTCTTTTCTCCTCCTTCATGATGCTCTCATCCCTACTTATAGCTCTTTCTTTGGTGTAGGTGGCACGGGTGTCTCATAGGGAGATTCTTCCCTAAAAGGTCTAAGCTTTAAATTTTCTCAAGAGCAAATAGCAACAACAAAAGAAAAGAAAGCTCTTACTTGACCCTGAAGAAGAGTCACCTGAGGTTCATGTAGAAGAAGAAGAAGCAGAAAAAGAAGAGACAGAAAAAGAACAAGAGACATCTTTGAAAATTTAAAGCTGAAAATGACTATCTTTCCGTCTGATTTTATTGGAGACCCCATTCACGAGGCGTCTGCTAAAGTAGTGGAAGCAGAACATTCCAAAGAACTTATTGTATTTCAGAGGGCTGAGAAGTGGAGGCAATAGCAAATGCTTAGGGATAAAGTTGCTACTGTTGATGCACTTCAAAGAGAAATTGCAAGAAAACACCAAGTTGCTAGACATTATACTCTTCGCAGTTTCCCAATCATAGCCATCACTTCTGAAACCAGTAATTTCTTTCATGCCTCTATTCTCTTTTCTCAAATTCTTGATACTGAGACTTGACATTAATTTGTGTTTCTTCTTTTGCAGTAACAACTACTCTGCCCTCTCATTCAATAAGGACTCCTTCAATCTCATTTGAAGTTGAAAGACCTCGAATTGTAAAGCCAATTCAAGCAATATTTCCACCACCTGGTCCTATATTTTCCATACCCTTCTTGAGACCAAGCATTCCTGCATCCCTTTCTTTTGGCTTAACTCCATACTTTCCTTATTTATCTTTCAACTCTAATGAATTTGCTCTCCTTTCAAGCCTTGCTGCTCCTTCCCCTCCTAAGGAAATTCTAGCTGTTACTTCATCTTCAATGATAGCTGATTCTTATAGAGAAGGCATTGGTAACTCTCTAATTCTTTGTCCATTATCTCTGCCTAGCTCCAGTCCCCTTTCTCTTGACCTACTGGTAACCAAAACCATAGAGACTGCTAGGGATACTTCACCTTCTTCTCCTAAACCTATGCAGCCATTTCTTCCTTCTACCAGAGTTCTTTCTGCACCCTCCATGTCAACAGATGAGGTGAACATCTTCTAAGCTAGGCTAGCTAGTCTTTTTGACATACCTTCTACCAGTCTAACAGCTAGTAATGAAACTGAGCCATTAGTCCTAGTTGGTTCTCTACTAGAAATTTTTGAGAGCTCTTCCTCCAATAGTAGGACTTCCTTGCCTTCAATAGACTTGGACAGCTGTTTGAAGGTGCTGACATCCTTCTCAAGGATTCCTTTCGAAGCCTTACAAAGGCTTATAATCAAGAATGGCTTCCTCCAGTGCTGCAAAATTGTTGAGCAATTCAGCATGATTGTTTCAAGTCATTTATCTCAGGCGGCAGCCACCATTGATTTTTACATCAACATCTGTCATGTTGCCAAGGCAACAGAGGAGAAATTGCTGAAAGACCAAAGTTTTGTTTCCAAAATACATGCCGAAGTGTTAGAACTGAAAGAGCAACATTCCTCTGTCTTTCAATTTTGAGCTCAATTATTGGAGAAGAAAGCTCAGCTTGAAGAAGAGCTATTAGCAGTCAACCAAGCTTTAGATCAAACTGCCACCAAGCTGCAAATCACTAATCAAGGACTGGCTGATCGAAAGCAGGAGATGGCTACAACCATTCAGCTGTTCCTATCTCTTAAGAGTAGAAAATCTATTGTAAAGGAACAACTAAAACATTGTACTGACTTTTGGGCCAATCTATGGCTACATGTATTCAACTCATTATGAAATAAAACCCTTATTTATCATTTCAGTGTTCTCATGTTCTTTTCATTTAGCACTTATTTTATTCCTTGTGTTTCCCACATGGTTGAATAATAAGGCTTCAAATATCTACCATTAATCTTCTTAGAATGTACATATCCATTCAAAATTTTCAAATGATATACTCCCAAAGGTAAGATTCTATGAACTTGATATGGTCCTTCCCAGTTAGGTGACCACTTGCCAAACTTGTGACTTTTAATCCCTATTGGGAGTATTGTCTTCCATACCAAATCACCTTCATCAAAGCTCATGTGCTTGACTTTCTTATTATAGTTTTTGGCTGCTTTCTTCTTTTGGAAAAGAATGCTATTTAATGCCAGAATTCTAGCTTTATCTATACTTTCTAATTCCAAGCACATGCTCTGATGGTACTGCTCAAGATTTAACTGATCCTGGCATCTCACCCTCAAGGACTTAACATTAATTTCCACAAGTAGCACTGCATCATGCCCATATATTAAAGCATAAGGAGTGATTCATGTACTTGACCTTGGAGAAGTCCTATAAGCCCATAATATATCCAACAGCAAGTTATGCCAATCCCTGGGATTGTTTCCCACAACTTTCTGTATTCCTTTCTTCAAAGATTTATTGGATGATTCCGCCTGACCATTGACTTGTGCATAATAAGGGGTAGAATTAATAAGGCTAATTCTAAATTCTGCCATAAAAGACTTTACCATTTTCCCATCAAATACAATCCCATTATCAACAGTTATAGTCTGTGGGATGCCAAATCTGTGGATCAGATCTTTAATGAATCCAATAACTTCAGTCTGGTCTACAGCCTTATATGGCTTAGCTTCGACCCATTTAGTGAAGTAATTTGTGGGCACTACGATGAAACAATGATGCTTCGAAGAGGGTGGATGTATTTTCCTTATCATATCCATAGCCCATCCTCTAAATGGCCAAGGCTTCACAACCGCATGCAGATCAGTTATAGATACATGTCTTATTATGCCATGCTTTTGGCATGCCTGACAGCCTCTAGCATATTCTATGCAATCCTTAAAGATGGTCGGCCAATAGTAAGAATGTCTTCGAAGCAGCCATCTCATTTTCATATCAGGCTGATGAGCACCACAAATGCCTTCATGAACCTCAGTCATAGCTGTCAATGCATCCATTGGGCCTAAACATTCCAATAATAACCCATTCCAATAATAACCCATCTGCCCCCTTTTGTAGAGAGTATTACCATACATTATGTATTGCATAGATTGTAATTGGATTTTTCTACTGACTTTCGAAGATGGGCCAGCTAGATACTACATTACTGGATGCCTCCAATCTTGTTCTTGTAAGTCATTATGATTGACTTCTAAGACCACATTTCTTTTATTTAAAGGTGGTATTACCTTTTGATATGTTGTTTGACTTATGTTCATTTGAGTGTTATCCCTTCTCTTGAAATTCAAAACTTTCTGAGCTACATCATTAGCTTTATTATTCAAGCATCATGGGACATAAGTTACATTTGCCATCTGAAATTGAGAAAGCAAATGTAATGCGACAACATAGTATGACAACATGCTTATACTTTGACATTTGAAAATTCCTTTCACCTAGTTAACCACCAACTGAGAATCTCCAAATATATCAACTACATAAGCTTGTAATCCAATAAGTATTTCCAGTCCTATTATTAAAGCTTCATATTCAGCTTGATTATTGGAACAAGTAATTTCATCCACTCTGAAACCATGTGTGGTTTCTACCCCTTGTGGTGACTTAATCACCACACCAATTCCAGTTAGACCATTAGCTTTTGATCCATCGAACCACATTTGCCATGGTTCAACACTAACCATACCAAGTTCCATTATCTCTTGGCTTTCTATTTGACATGGATGGTTTGCCAAGAAATTAGCTAAAACTTGCCCTTTTACTGCCTTTTGGGGGGAATATTCTAGATGAAATTTTGATAAAGCTAGTATCCATTTGCCAATTCTTCCTCTCAACATAGGTTTAGATAACATATATTTAACCAAATCTGTGATTACAATTACCAAGACAGTTGTAGGCAAAAGATAGTATCTTAATTTCATTGCAGCAAAATACAATGTAAGGCACAACTTTTCTACAGCTAAATATTTACATTCACAAGAACTTAGAAACCTACTAAAGTAATAAATTACTTGCTCTTTGCCTTCTTCATTGTCTTGGGCTAAGAAAACTCCCAGTAAATCTTCTGTCGCAGTTATATACAACTTCAAGGGCTTATCACCCTTTTGTGGCATCAGCACTGGAGGATTGGGCAAGTAGGCTTTGATTCCTTCGAAAATAGTTTGATGCTCTGCTGTCCACACAAATTCCTCTTCATCTTTCAACCTTAATAAGGAAGAAAATATTTTAGTTTTTCCTACAGTATTAGAAATAAATCTTCAAAGAAAATTAACCTGCCCAAGGAATTTTTGTATTTCTTTCTTATTTGATGGAGGTCTGGCTTCAATGATAGCGTTGGCTTTGTGATGATCAATCTGCATTCCCTTTTTGTGTACTACATAGCCCAAGAAGTTTCCAGCTGATACGCCAAAAGCACATTTGAGAGGATTAAGTTTCAACTGGAACTTTCTCATTCTTTCAAAAGCTGCTTCCAAGTGAAACAAATGTTCCTCCATGGATTGAGACTTTACTACAATGTCATCAATGTAACACTCTAAATATCCTCCAATGAGATCATGAAAGATAGTGTTCATAGCTTTTTGGTATGTAGCCCAGCATTCTTCAAACCAAATGACATCTTAACCCATTCGAAAGTACCAATGTTCTCAGGACATCTGAATGTTGTCTTGTGGATATCCTTTTCTGCAATACAGATCTGGTTATAACTAGAGTGTCCATCCATCATTGATAAAATCTTGTGCCCTGCTGAAATATCCACCAATAAATCTACTATGGGCATAGGGTACTCATCTTTTGGAGTTGCTAAATTCAAGTTTCTGAAGTCGATGCATACTGTAACAACCCTCGTACTGATTATCGATAAACTGCTGAATTACCTAATGGTTACTGTTAAACAGAACTGATAATGACTGATAATTAGATTAACTGAAGTACTGAATGGACTGATTGAAATCGAAACTGAAATTGAATAAGTTTATTTATTGTATTGCATATGGCATCTGTTTGATTGAATGACTATCTGTTTGAATTCGTATGTGTAAACTGCTAATTGAAGGCCTTATCGGCGGCCGAATTAGGAACCGTTTAGAGTTTTGGGATCAGTAGAATATTCGTGATTTAATGGTATATTTATCTGAAAATTGATTAGGAATGATTAAAGTAGATTAAAATGAGCTAATTGCAAACTTAGGCTTAATTACCAAATTGCCACCAATAGTGGACACTTGTTTATTGATTTTCAAGAGCCTTATTACACTTAACATATCCATTGATCAGCCATTTCCTACACATCTAGCCGACCATAGTAGAGAGAGAGAGAGAGAGAGAGAGATTTGAGCCCATCTTGTGAATTGCTAGAAGAACTTGAAGATTTGAGGCATAGATTGTATAATTGAGCTTATCATCTTATAATTCAAGGTCTAAGGTAGCATTCCATCTTCTTATTTTAGTGTTTGAGCTTAATCTTGCATAATTCATGCCCAATTAGAGAGCTAGGCCATGATTTAGTGCAAATAGGTTGGATTATGCTTGAATTGTTGCATGCATGCTTGAATTGGTGCATTTTGAAGTTGAATTCATGGTAGATTGTACATGCATGTCCATGTTTAAGCTAAAGTCCATGTTTTCATTTTGTTTTCCAACTATTGAGCTCATTAGAGCAAGATTTGAACCTTGAATTTGGTTAAAAACTCATGCATTGCATGTTTGGCAATTGTTCTTGAAAATGGGTTTGAATTTTGGATTTAATTGACTCACCTTTGGGGCTTGAATTCATAAATTGGCTTTTGAAACTTGTTATACATTGTTTTGGGATGTATTTTCCAGAATTTGGGCCCAAGAGGTCGAGAATTGAGTTGAGAATGCTTGGTTTGAGCTTGGAAGGCAAATCTGGAAATTCAGATTGGCTTCTTCGCCGAGAAGGATTCTCGCCGGCGACCAACATTTTCTCGAGCCACGCTCAAGCGAAGGATTGGTGGCTCGGCGTAAAATCGAGCATCCAAGATTTTTCTTGTTTCATCGGACCGCTCGAGCAAAGGATTGTTCGCCGGCGAAGCCTTTGATTTTGAAATCTCGCCCAAGCGAAGGAAGGCTCGCTCGAGCGAGACCCCTGTTTTCAGCAACTTTTGAAAAATGCCTTCCAACTGTATTTTTGCATCCTCATCCCATCCTAGGCATTCTTAGGCCTAGTTTTAGACATCTTAATGAGGATTTAGACATAGAACCACACCGAGGAAATTTAGGGATTTAATTATCATCCTTCCCGACTGTGAAACTTAGTGTGTGTTCTATTTGTTAACTGTTTAGGGTTGGCTCTCGGGGACGCGCTCTAGCTGCTATAGCCCAATCTCTGTGAGTAATAATTGTGTAAAGATATGTTCAAAATGGTTATCTTTTGAATACTGAACTGAACTGTTTATTGAACTGCTATTGTTTACTGAATGAACGTATGTCCTGTATTCTGAACTGTATTGTGGCATCCTTAGCAATTACTGTTTACTGTTACAGAGCTCTATCGGTTTCCTTGTGGAACCATACTGTTTACTGATTGATGGCCATCATTATTGTTGGGTCTGTTAAGACCCGGTCCTTTTGGACCTACTGTTTATAGGCTAATGGATGTACCACATATGACTGATTGATTGAAATCTTGAAAAGTAAATCTTGTTTAATGAACTGATTTCATTACCGTAAGGACGTTCATTCATAACCTCTTTACGCATTATATTATTCACTGGGCTTTAGCTCACTGTTTATATATATATGTAGGTTCTCAGCAGCCAGACCAGAGCTAGGAGCGTGGGTTGGTCCCCAGTTTTGTCAAGCCAGCCTATGTGCCTCACTGCGAGGTTCCGAGTTGCCATGCTATGGCTTGGGGTGTTTTTATTGTCCCCACCTGTCTCCACACCGCTTTTGTACTCTTTGATAGATCTCTCTTGTTTCTTTGTCTTGTTATTGAGGATTAGGTCCGTCTTGAATGTTTGTAATGATTGTATAGATTGTACTGTTTTGAACTGTATGAATGCATAAAAATGTTTTTGGCATACAAATTTACACAGCTCAATGGACACTAGTTATCTACTGTATTGGCTTCATGAATACAGACTGTTTGATCAGATATCTTGTTCAAAGAGCCTTCGTAATCTCGGATTCTTGGCGATTCTGATGCTAAACCCATAGGGCCGGGTTTGGGTCGTGACACATACCCTCATTTTACCATTCTTTTTAATTACAGGCACAATATTGGATAGCCATTCAGCATATCTGGCTGTCCTAATAAAGCCTGCTTTAAGGAGCCTAAGAATTTCCTCCTTGACCTTCTGAATCACTTCAGGACTCATCCTTCTTGGTTTTTGTTTGTATGGCTTGAAATTAGGCTTCATGGGGAGCCTATGCTCTACCAATAACTTGTCCTACCCTGGTAGCTCATTGTAATACCATGCAAAACAATCTTTATATCTCTTCAAGATTACCAACAATTGGTCCCTGTCAAGAACACTTAACCAAGCACTAATGTAGGTGGGTTACTGTGTAGAACCTTCCCCTAGGTTAACTTCTTCCGAGGGGTCTTGTATCTGAGAACTCACTGATGCTTCTTTTTTGATTCCTTCTGACTTCGAAGCAATCTTTTTACTTTGTCCTGCTTCCAGTTTTTTTGATTCAACATCTTTACCCTCCTCCTCATAGACAAAGTCTGTCCATAAGGCTTCTTCTTCCTGTACCTCCTGGACTTTTGTTTCAATGTCTAAAGCACAATATTTATCCAAGGCCAAAAATCTGACCTGTTGCTGCTCCTGCTTACAGCCAGTTATCATGGCTTCTTTCTCTTGCTCTTGCACCTTTTGGACTATTGGTTTTACATCCAATACTGAGAACTTAATTAAAGCCAAAGATTTGGCTTCCTGGGTTTCATCTTTTTGCCTACAACCAAGCATCATTGTCATCCTTAGCGATAAACTCTTCATCATCACTTTCCTGAACTAAGTGCTTCAAGTGTGCTAATTTCTCATTAGACGTCACTTCGGCTTATCCATCAAGTTTTCTCAGTATACTGAGTGGTGTCACTTCTTCAGTATATAGTTTGGCCTCTGCAAAATCTGTACAAGCTATGAAGGGTTAAGGGTCCGCATTGATCTCCTCTGTTTCTCCATTGCACAAGGCCATCATGATCTTCTAATGTAAAGAGGAAGACACACATTTGTTGGTGTGAATCCAATCTCTTCAAAGTAGAGCATTATACTTAGCATCGCTGTCGATAACAAAGAATGCCGTCTTGCAGTCCCTGGTTCCCATACTTAGGTTGATGGGCAAAATGCCTTGAACCATTTGTTTATCTCCAGCGAAACCAACAATGATTGTACTGGTTGGGATTAGTCTGGGGTTTCTCTTTCCTAGTTTCTTCAAAGAAGATTTCGGAAGCAAGTTTACTGCTACCCCTATTATCTACCAATACCCGGTTCATCTGTATCCCATCGAAGAAGGCCTTGATATACAAGGGTTTGACATGCTGTGTCATGGATGTCGTGGGATACTCACCTCTTCCTTACTCTTATCTCCAGTTTCTATTGGTGTGGCCACTTCGGATTCGTCTTGCACAATACTCACTTGTGAGTCTTCGCTAGAAACTGGAATTGAGTCAATTTCTTGACCTTGGTTTTCATCTTCAGCTTGAATCTCCTGTGGTAGTATATGCACCATATTCACTAACACAGGAGGAAATGAGCCAAATTGGACGACTTGCTGTACCTACTTCTTTTCTTGGCCAACTTGTTCAATTACTTCAGAAGCATCTTCCATGCTACATTTTGGCACTTTATTACTAATAACCTCCTTCGAATGGTCTGTTTCTGCTGATTTTTTAAAGGCTTCAAACATTTCTTCCTTAATCATTTCCTTCCTATGGCTTAGGCCAACTTCTCCCTCTATCTCACTATCACTTTCCATCAAAGCCTTTTCCAATCCTGCGAAACTGGATCTTTCTTTGGCTTTCAGTTCGGAATGAACTTTGGCCAATTGCTCTTTGTTGCAACTCATTTTGTTTTGAGGGGTTGATTTTGGACCATGATCTAACTTCGGACTTTTCTTTCCATCTGTCTGGCCCTTTGAATGGACCAATGAAGAGCTTTCTCTACTTTTTTTTAGATCCTTCTGGTATTGAGTGTACCTTCACTGGATCTTCCTCCTTTGGGATCTAGAAATCACTAGAACCATACTGGGTTCCTTTGTTTTTGGATGCTTTAACAACACCCAATTATTTGGAGACATCAAGGGAGGTTTGATCATCCTATCCTGGTCTCCAACAACATATCTTTGGGTAGGTATTTCCTTAGGTTTGTTTTGCATAACAAACCAATCTGGAACTCCAGGTACCCATGAACCCACTAACTCAGTTGTCGAACTGTTTCTTCCTTCATTTGGAGCCGGTTTCGAAGCTGCCTGTGAAGGCCACTGCTTGGCCCTGACTCTATGTTTTTGGCCTAATTCAGGCCTTCTATGAAGGTGGCCACTTTCCATCCTGTGTGGGGCTAGTCTAGGGGGTGATCCGTTACCATCAATGAACTTTGGTACGTTCGACATAGATGAATAAAGTGTGACCTTGTGTAAGTTGACCATGGGCCTAAGTGAGTAATGTCCTTGTAAAAGATATTTTTGTATAAATGATTTTGAAAATGGCTATGCTATACGATATTTAATGAAATCCGTATTGTGGGTTACGAAATGCTTTACATGATAAGTATTTCTGAAATGATAAAAATGCTATGCACTTCCGACATGTTTATGATATGATAAGCTTTCCGACTAATTGTCCCAAGTGGACTAGATATGCTACGAAACTCCGACTGTTCAAGATGTGACAAGTTTTCTGAAAGAGATATTTTGCTATACATGAATGAGTTTTCCATTTGATAATTTATGGTGGCATGCTTGATGAAGGCTCTGTGTTGAATTTCAAGTTATTCTATCTTATCTGTTATAAGTTGGATCGGAGATGGTTCTGTCAAAGTTTAAATAAGTTTAATGCTATGGGGAATGATTTCATCATCTGATATCTTTGAAAGGTCTGATAAGTTTCTGAGTAATGTCTCTGAACAACGTGTTATGTGTACTTATGAAATACATATTTTTGGAAAATGTTTTTGTCCATGATAGGAACATTTTACTAAATATGGAACAAGAATATAATAGCGTTATGGTAAATGTATTATGTGCGTGATGTCATAATATTGACTTTAAGATCTTCCAAGCAAACATGGATTTTAAATGGTTATACTATACTGTAATTTGGGAATTGTGACCATTAAGGTTCGATCTGTATTTTATTTTACTAATAAATTACTTTGGACATGTAATTCCTTGATATGGGAGTTGAGTTGTCATTTGGAGTCTGTTAGAAATATGATTTGACCTGATAAGTCTAATTCTGATGGTAAGCAAAGAACCACGAAGTTGTTGATTTAGGACTTGCTTGTGAACCTAAAGAGTGTGAACTATGTGTGCTAGCTTATGAGTCATATGTAATCGAATACTTGAGTGAACCCATTTCTGAATGCCCTTAAGTTGTTATAGTATTTGGAAGGTATGACCTTTGAATCAATAAATTGAAAGGTTATATGTACAGGACAGAGCTGGACTTGTGACAAGGTGAATCAAGTTTGGAGGACCAAACTTCTTAAGGTGGGGATGATGTAACGACCCCAAAATGCGTATAGGAAGTCACCCTTATTTAATTAGGGTATAATGTGTTTTAATTTAACTATATCTATTGGAATCGAAGAACTATCTGTTGAGTTATGACTTTAAAACTAGACTTGACGACCCTTATGGGTTCAAAAATCAAAATTGAGTATTGGGGTATGTTAATGGGAATTTTTAGAACTATTTGGGAAAATTAATTGGAATTCTAATTTGTCTGATTCGTTAAAGCACGTTTGAGTGGCTAATTTGTACTATAAATTGAAAGCCTTAGAGGCTTTAAAAACCAGAATAAAGGTTATATTCATGATCAGCGTAATTTCTAGAGTCATCTGAAAAGTTTAATTGAAATTTAATTTCGTACGATTCGTAAGGCCACGTTTGGCTCTCCCTTGTGTGTGTGTATATTTATGTGAGTAGAAGCCTTATGAATTGTTGTACTCATCTATTTTGAACCAAAAATATCTAGAGAAAGGGGGAAGACCCGACCCGTGAGAGAGAGAGAGAGAGAGAGAGAGAGGGTTCTTGAGAGAACTCAAAGAGGAAGGAGGGAAAGCTTGGAGATTGAAGAGCTTAAGGGGGGAATTCAAGGATTTGGGTTAAGGTCAAGACGAGGACATCGTTCCACCGTTATCAGAGACCTACCATAGTAATACGGGTTGTTACTAACGTCTTATCCTTGTAAGTGATTACACTAACAGTTATGTCAGCTGGAAATCAATGTGAATGTTGAAAGATTCACATACGTCGGTATGACTATGGAATCATTTTGTTCTGTCAATAACGAACATTAACTCTATGTTATCTATAAACGAGCTATGTCGTCTTTCAAGAATAAAGGGAACTTATGTTCATCTTAGAATGATGAAATTTGGGTGAATTGAAGATCATTCTGGGTTGCCACTAATGAATCAAGATTATTCTGTTATATGACACATGAACTTGAGGTCGTTCAGATCCTATAAATGCAAAGGTCTAATGTTATCATATAACCCACGTTAGAATGTGAAATGTTCTATCCTCACGAAATGCAATGGAATGGCATGTATGCCCTCTATTAATGGTATATTCACTCTTGATCCTCGTTAATGTTTATGTTCTGCTATTTACGAGACAACTATGTTGATAGTTAATATGCACATTCTGTTATCTGCAAGTTAGTGGCATTAATTCATGATGAACAAGTGAAATGTGGGTACATTATGAAACTACAGTATTTCTGTACCTTTGGAATCGCCCAATCTGTTAATGGTTGTTGTTAGAACTTGTTAAATGTAACTTAATTATGCTAACTCATTTGAATGATAAAAAGAAACCGTGTGCCTCTGTATGACTATAAGACTAGTCTGTTCTGATGATATCTGTGGTTATTCCGTTATGATGTTCGTTTCGTTTATATTATGACATGATGCAACTTCTTGATTTCTGGTATGGAACAAAGTGCTGTACGGAACTAAGTGCTACACTTTCGTGGGAGCCACCTCTAGAATCCGTGCGAGCAACCTCTTGAGTCCATACATATATGAATTGGGCCGATGGCCGTTCTGTTATTTCTGGGCTGATAAGCCGTTCTGATATTTCTAGGCTGATAAGCCGTTCTGATATTTCTAGGCTGATAAGCCGTTTTGTTACTTTTGAGCTGATAAGTCGTTCTGATATTTCTAGGCTGATAAGCCGTTCTGTTATTTCTGGACTGATAAGTCGTCCTGTCATTTCTGGGCAGGTAAGCCGTTCTATTATTTCTGGGTTGATAAGCCGTTGTGTTATTTCTAGGCAGATAAGCCATTCTGTTATTTCTGGGCCGATGGTCGTTCTGATAATTCTGGGCCTATGGCCGTTCTGTATCTGTTAGGCCTATGGCCGTTCTGTATATTACTAGGCTTAAAGCCACTCTGTTAAGAAAATTGGGTCCATGGCCGTTTTACAGAATATAATTCATCATATGCCTCTACAATGATATACGTGCTGTTTAAGTTAACCATTACATTATTTATGTACTATTATTCACTGAGTTTTACTCACTCTATATTTTGTCTATTTCTGTAGGTAATCAACTGGGAGGCCAGTCCTAACCCTTAAGGCTTGTCCCTCTCTTGTCAACCTCTGTGTGTCCAGGCATTTTGCAAAGTCTTACTAAGTTTTGGTTCATACTTTGGTTGGTTACCTATGATTGAATGTATATAACCCCTTCTTCTGTAATACTTGTGTAAGAATATGAATTACTGTAATTAAAGCTCGGGTGTATGTCTCCTGTATATTATCTACCTAATGCAATGTTTGCGGTCCTGGCATGGTAGTGATAGCTCAATGGATGATGTTTTTATGTTATTTTGTTTTATTAATGCTTCCGTTCAGGCCCCATATATTACGTATATCAAGTTAAGTGTCCGTTTTTTAATAGGTCATGCCCGAAACTTTTAGGGATGGGTTTGGGGCTTGACACTTTTCCTTTAAGTTCCTTTGGAGATACAATTTCGACTCCTTTTGGTAACTTCAAGAAGTTTACCGTAAGCAAATGATCAAAAATGTCATCTGCCTTTGTTAAATTGAAAGAGTATTTCCTATGAAGGTCTAGCTTTTTAAATTGCTGGTTTATTGTTGTGTCTTTATGAATTAATGCTTCACAGATCACAGGTTCTTTCCCCACAATCTATGTTGCATCAATCTCATAATTAGGATCTCTATAATACGTCTTGTATGATGCATTACTTCGATCTTGTTCTTCCTCTAGTAATGCTTCATACCTAGATACCTTATAGGTTAGTTCCACTAAGTCTCTAAACTTAGTTGAGTCAAACTTCTTTCGAAGTCTAAACTCTAGACCATTTTGAGCCAATCTCACGAATTCAAGCTCTGGTAGGATGACCCTAGATTTGTTTCGTGCTCTTTTGAATCTGGCAACAGAGCAGCCTTCTCATCAGACCTTTGGCTCAACCTTGCCAAGTCTGCCATAGAAACTTTTGGCTCTGTTTGGAAAAATTGGGCATGAAATGCCTCCTCCATTTGTTGCCAAGTTTGGATAGAGCCAGGTGTAAGGTTAATATACCATACAAAGGCTGCCCCAGTTAGAGAATTTGGAAATAGTCTTAACTTCATGTAATCATTATTGATAAATTCACCACATTGAGCAGCAAATCTAGCAATATGCTCTACTGCTGACTGGTTTCTATTCCCATAAAAAAGGGCAAAATATGGTATCCTAAACCCTCTTGGGTATTCGTGTACCCTATCTACCCATTCTGGATATGGTTTCCTGTACATAGGAGTTTGAACCCCCCGAGCCATTGGTCCAAACATTTCTCTAACAATATCAGCAATTTGGTCCCTATGAACCATATTTTGTGCTTATTGAACCGCTACTAGAGGAACAAACACAGGATTTGATAGACAACCTTGTACTTGAGGTCCTCTTTGTCCATGGGGTGGCATATTTGGGACTGGTTGTCCTTGTGGTGCTAGCTGCTGTTGAGGGTATAGGTAACCTGTCTGAGCTTATCTTGCAAAAGGACCTGCGAAAGGTGTTGGAACAGGTGTTGTGTCTCTTCCAGTCGCAGGAAACCCTTCCAACCCCCCGGGTATAAATTCGAACAAAGGATTAGTGAACCCCCTCGTGCCAGGTATGGCTTCGAACATGGGATTTAAAAACATCCTTATGCCATTTTCATGTGTTGGGCCAGATCCACCAATTTGCATGGCTTCACTGTTAAGTAATGAGGCATTTTTATTTGTCACAGGCCTCGAAAGAGGTTCATACCAAGACTGAGGTGATGGTCTTTCGTAGTTTTGATTACTAGTTTGACCATTAGAATGTCTGTTATTTTGCATAGGCTATTTATCTCTAGCCAATCTTTGCTGAGGGACATTTGAAATTTCCTCCATATGTCTTGTGTTTGTTGGTTGATGGGTATTCATTCGATTCAGAAAGGATGTTGCCCATCTTTCCATTGTGTTCATCAACTGCTATCTCATGGTATCTACTAGGCCTCCCCATGGATTCATTGGCTGAGTAGATGGAACAGTGGATGGTCCAATTCCTTGGCCTTGCCCAATACTTTGAACATGTTGTACTTGCTCCGAAGTGCTGGTCTATTCGACCATAGGTTCTAATAAAATAGGTACTTCCACAAGATATGTTATCATATTATCCTCTAGATTAAGTATTTCTACCTCTCCTTCCACACCTTCTTCCAAGCGTTCATTTTCTCCTTGTCTCTTACGTCTAGCTAGTTCAATTAGTCCTACCGAGTGTGCCAAAAATATATGTTGGCTTTTTTGGCTTTCGAAGGTTATTATTGCAATTTTGAGCGTGCCAGCAAGGATCAATCAGTCCTTACAGAATATTAATTGCCAACCAATTATCAGACGATTGTATTTTAGTTCTTTCAGCCTCAATGAAGAGGGCTTTTACTGGTGGCTTTGTTTAGGAGAATTAAGTAAACAATGATTAAATGAAGAACAATTGTAGCATTTCATTAAGTAAAATAGAAGACTTACAAAGATCCAAATCAATCTTGCAGAGGTTTACAACAACAAACTATTTGAAACTACTCATATGAACGAAGTGCAGTGTAGGAATTTGAAGTACAGAAATGTAAAGAACAATAAATATAAAACTGGAAGGAAAAATAAAGTAGATAAAACTAGTTTTTTGGATCTGAGTCTAGGTCACTTTCTGGGGCCTTCTCTACTATTTATACTTCTCAATGACAATCGTCGAAATGAACTTCTAACTGTCGAACCACTCCTCTATGATCGCTGATGTTTCCTTATAGTTAGCTTCACTATGACATATCTGCAGTTAGGCTTCCCTCCTGATTTTGAATTTGAATATATATAATCGTTAAGACCACATCATCTTGTATCTCTTTGCTGATCCAGTGCTACGCAGATCTTTAGTAACCAATACTAATTGCCACGTGTACGATTACGATTGAAGATTTGAATTGTCTTTCCGTATTGCCATTATCTTGCTACGTGTCGAACTGTGATTGGCTTATACAAAATATGTAGCCAACATAAACTAATTAGAGTTTTTATTTTGAAATTTAAACTGTTTTGAACTGAACTATATACAATGCTACAATATTAAATGGGAGTATAAGATTTACTTTACATAAATCAAACAACTCACTTTTTCCTTATTCTTCCGATGTAGAATTATAAAATAAATCGTAAACTAATTAGAGTTTTATTTTTATATGGTTACATGGAAATTAGATAATGAAAACTATTTTTAATTGTTTAAAATTAAGAAAATCAATATGAGAAATTAGTCAAATCAAAAATGGTTTAGTCTAATCAATTAGGTCAAATGATCAACCAACTTATACAAAAATTAATAAATTAAAATTTTTAAATATTATTTTAATTTTAAAATTTAAACTGTCTTGAATTGAAATATACACAATACTACAATATTAAGATATATTTTATATAAGTGAAATAACTCATTTTTTTCTTTCTTTTTCCGATGTGGGATTATAAAATAAAAGCAATTCCAGTCGTTCAATTTTTAATCAGATCAATCTTTAATTTATTTTGAATCAAACAAATTTAATTAATATATATTGATAAAATTGCTAAAATTGCTAAAATTGCGGTTAAACCAATGAATTAATCAAATAAAAAATGATTCAGCCTAATCAACCGGCTTACACAAAAATTAATTAATGAAAATTTTAAATTTTAAATTATATTGAATTGAAATATGCACAACACTATAACATTAAATGGGAGTAAAAAATTCACTTTATATGAGTAAAACAACTTACTTTTTCTTTTTTCTCTCGATGTGGGATTATCAAATAAATTATAGACAAATTAAAATTTTATATGATTAAATGGAAGCAAACCAATGAAGATTTTTTTAATTATTTAAAATTAAAAAAATTAGTACGAGAAATTGAAACTCTCACAAGAATTTTCACTAAATCTTAGTTTCCTTATATAATATATGGATGGCATAATTGGCGTATAAGTCAATTTATGGAAAATTTATTAAGTACTTTTGAAGTAGGGTAAATTATAAATATATTTTTAAATTTTACTTCAAATATAGTTTAATTTTGGAAAATTTGATCAAAATTCTTTTATAATAAATTTTAATGTATTAAAGATAAGTATAAATTTTTTTTGAAAGGTCCAACATACACCATTATTATCAAAATATCCTTAATGACTAATTTAATATTTTAAAATTTAAAAAGATATAACTTTTTGTTTAAATGTCACTTTTTAATAAAATTGATATTTTTAGAATTCTCTCATTAAGATTTATTAAACAAAATTCAGGTTGACTATGAAATTCTTTTTAAAAAATAATAAAATTTTATCGTCAAAATTAACGCAAATAGTAAAAATTTACTCTAAATAAAAGTAAAGTTTACAATAAAATTTAAAATTTTAAATATTAAGAAACCATCATCATCACTAAATACCATAGTGACTATAATTATTAATAAATAATTACAAAAACATAATTTTTTATTTTTTTGATTTTATTATAACAGTCGAAAATTGATTTTATTATAACAGTCGAAAGTCTATTAGCAACTTTTAATAATTTTATAAATATATTTTAATTAATAATTTTAATAACTTTACTGTTGTACAAAAGAGTAATTAAGATTTTATTTTTTTGTTAATTCTATTAAATAAAAAATTTTGATAAAAAAATATTTTTAATTCTCATAATCACGGGAGCTAATTCATATTTTAAGTAAAAATTTAAAAAGTGTATTTTTAATTTACTTTTTAAAATTTTCTGTGTTACTAATAAATGAAAATTCATAAAATATAATAACTGGGTTTATCCCTTATCTTTCAATTACTGAACAAAAGGGATTCTAGTCTTAAAATATTCTGATGGAGAGATAAGTATTACTGGCGATCAACTCGAGAAAAATTAGACTGCAATGAAGATCAAGGCAAGCGAAGATCAAGAGAGATTGAAGATGGCTGCTAAGGCCAGTCTTACGGATATGATAACAAAAAAAATTAACAAAAGTGATGTGACAGTAACGTTTTGAAAATTATAAATTATTTTAATGGATCTTTTTATTTGAAATGAATGTATTTACATCGGTAATATCATTTTATATGAAAATTGGATGAAACCCACTTTAATCCTATCTTGACAACCTGAACCTTTCACTTATTAGAGTCCATCGAGTAGTACATCCTTATAAATTTTTTTTTTTAATTAATTAGATATCGATAGGTTTTATATTAAAAACATATTTTGTATTGAAAATAAATAAATAAATAAGAAAGAAAGCCATTAAGCTTGTTTGTTTTTAGTTTTCAAAAAATACTTTTTAAAAAATTCTACGTTTTTATTTTTCATATTTTTTTAATGAATTTTTTTAATATTTTAAACAATTTGTTTTTAATTTTTACACACACCTAACATAAATACACTTAAAAAATATAATATTTGTGAAACAAAATCTTTAAAAAATTCGCTAAATACCAAAAATATATTAAAAAAAATACGAAAATTCAGTAAATTTTTAGTATTTTTGTGTATTTATTAATTTTTTAAAATATTTTTTCACAAATATTTTTACTATTTAGATACATCTAAGTAAGGTGCATCTACAAAAAATATTACTTAAAATTTTAAAAAATATTCATTAAAAACAAAAAAAAATACGAAAAATAAAAAAAAATCAATTTTCAGAAAACTGAAACAAAACACACTAATTTGTATTCCGGTTCACACTAAATCACACCTATTGTTCATTTTTATGTACTATATAGTGTTTTGATTAAAAGGTTACCAATGTCTAATTAATTTAATTTTTTACAAGAATATATTACTCAACGAATTCAAAAAATAAACGATTTAGATCATTAAAGGAGGACTTGAAGTGGGTCCCATTGAAACCTTTGCCGTGTCACCCAACTTTCATCATGTATAATGTTTTATATAAATTTTTGAAAAATTTAGAAATCCCCTAAATATTGATTTGTGATTATATATCAATTTTAAGCAGTAATAATCTCAATCAAACAATTCAACACAACGATTTTAACATGGAAAAATCACAATTGGAGCGCCTCCAATTGTGATAAAAAAAAAATCATGGGCAAAAGCCACAAAACGATCCACTAAGAAGACAAAATGAATTATACAAGTGTACTCTCAATTACCTAGCGAATCCACGCCCAAATTGAACCGACTCCTATATGCCTCTTCCACCACAATCTTTACCTTGGAATTGTCTTGCCCAACGTTAAATCCACAACGCCGATGTTGAATCCATGACGATGAGCCACTCTAGAATTCACCAAAGCTTCTGACCCAAATTCTCCGAAATCCACCGAAGAACAACTCTCTCTTTTGTATTTAATGAAACAAATAATCATTTGATGTATACTTTTCAAACCATGAGTTAAACTCAAACAAACATTAAAGAAACTAGCAAAGAAGCTCCAGATGAAAACCCCTACTATCCAAGAAGAAGATTTGGAAGTCGTACCCTAAAATCGGACTGAAACACATATTTATAGAAAACATATCCGCGATATAGTCAGCGAAGTGGCAAACATGAAAGAATTAACATCACAAACTCCTCTGCATAGGCACAATTCGGGTTGGATTCGCATATAAAACTCATAGCCTCACTGAAATAAAAGATCAAATACAATTACAACTGAAAGGAATTTTGTCAAACGAGATTGCCAAGAATAAAAACCTAACATCTTTCATTTTGTATAATGTTTTGTAAAAATTTCTTAGATGTATATTGCTACTCTTTTGTTTTCAATTTGAGATTGAAAACCTTTTTTTTCTTGCATTTTAATAGACGAGAATCACTTATTTCAATAAAAAAAAATCCCTCTATTTTCTTTTAATTCTTCTCGATAGCTCGAAAATGGGCTGCCCTCGAATGGTTCGAATGTGTCAAAACGATGTCATTTTGATACTTTTTCTTTTCTTTTCATTTTCCTTCCCCTTCTCTTTTCTCTCTGAAACTGGTTTGAGAACAAGGGAGAGAAAGAGAGAAGAAAGAGGAAGAGAGAGGGGAAACAGAAGATGACCAGGAAAGAGAAAGAGATGATGCCTAGTGAAGGAGGAAAAGAGGACGCCGAAGATGGGAAGGCACTTCGAACAACAAATTCAAGCCACAAATTAACAATGTTGAATCTCCATAGAAAATAAAGAAATCAACTTCCTCTTCTTCTACCTCCTTCTTTCTCTCTCTACAAACTATCAAACCCATCGCAAAATTGAAGCAAACTCATTTTTTCTCTCTAAAAATTATCAAACCCACTACAAAATTGAAACAAACCCAACATGGGTTATTCAATTAACATTACAAACAACATAAATCATCCAATTTATCTAGTTTCTTCATGTCACGACCCAAACCCGCCCCTATGGGTTTAGTACCGTAACCAGCCAGTAATCCGAGATTACCGAAGGCCTGCATAATAGTAGAACAGTAATACAGAGTACAGGGGCTGGTGGAAGCCAATACAGTAAATAAACAATGTCCAATAAGCTGTGAGTCTGTACGCAAAAGACCTTTCATACATATATATAGACAGTGCAAACCAGTATGTACAATATTTATAGTAGATTGGAACAGGGACCTAATCCCTGTTAAACAGTACAGTACAAAAACATTCAGTCTATACAATTACATAATAGATACAGGAACAGACGGGGGAAATAAAACACCCCTAAGCCATAGCTTGGTAGACTCGGAACCTCGCAGTGAGGCACAATAGTTGGCTTGACAAAACTGGAGTTTAACCCACGCCCCTAGCTCCGGTCTGGTGCCTGAACACCTACATATATATATATACAATGAGCTAAAGCCCAGTGAATAACATAATGCGTAAAGAGGTTAAGAATGAATGTCCTTTCAGTATTGAAAACAGTCAATTGATTCAGTATATCAGTCATTTCAATTAGTATAACAGTTATTCAGTACAGTCATATGTGGTACATCCATTAGCATAGCGATCAGAACAGAGGGTCTTAAAGACCAGTCTTAACAGATCAACAAAGAAATGATGGCCATCAATCGGTAAAATGAGTGGTTCCAACGAGGAATCGACAGAGATCTCTTGATATGATCGATATGATGAGTTGCTAAGGATGCCATAATACAGTTCAGAATTATAGCGACCCCGGTCTTTTTCCCATTTGATTATTGTATCCGGACTTACGTTCCATGGACTCTGCTGTTATATTTGTTGTTCTTTAATTCCTCATTTTGAGTTATAGGATGTGTTGGGCAGGTTTGTTTCAGGTTGGTTGGGTTGGAAACCAAATCTTCATCCGCTTTTTGAGTTGGTCGCCGGCGAGGTTAGGTCGCCGGCGAGGTTGAGTTTTGTCTCTAGTGGCTCGAGCGAGGTTTCTTCGCCGGCGAGCAATTGCGTCTAGTATAGACACGAGCGAGTGTCTTCGCCGGCGAGATTTTCTTCGCTCGAGCGAGCAAGGTGTATGTTTTCGAGTTCTTCGCTTGAGCGAGCTTTCTGTCGCTTGAGCGTGCTTCTGGGTTGCAGACCTGAAGCATCGAGTTCTTGGCTCGAGCGAGATTTTCTTCGCTCGAGCGAGTATTTCTTGTGTCTGGTAGCTCGAGCGACCATGTCTTCCTTCGCCGAGCGAGCCTGTCGATTTAAATACGCAGCAGGTTTTAAAACGTTTTTTTATAACTTTTGATCCGAAACCCTAGTTACGACCATTCTCTCCAAACTCACCTTCTCTCCTAGGTTTGATCTAGTTAGGGTGTGTTTTACCCAGTTCCTTCACAAATAAGATAGAGGAGAGTGAGGGCTTTCATTTAACCTGGAGCTTGTTGATTTGGAGCATTTTGGAGTTTCGAGCATCCTCCTTGTCTTCTTCTTTTGGGTTCTTCGCATTAAGGTAGGGATTTCCTACTCCACGATAATGCTTTTAATCCTAAGTGTTGGTGTCTTGGTATGTGGGGGGTGATTTGGTAAATTTTGGGGAGAAACCCTAGGGTTTGTCGTAGATTAATTCATGTAATTAATTGAAAGGGGAATTGTGTATTGGATAAATTCATGAGATTTGGGAAATTTGAGATTAATTGATGTAGTTGGATATTTAATCACTCATCTGTGAAATTGATATTATATGTGTTGTGATATTTATTTCTTGCTTAGAAATAATTGTTTTGGGCTATCGGTGGAGGATAGTCAGTGATCGTTGTAGACCTTGCATGTGGCATAGGTATAACTGGAATTTAGTCATTTATGTTGACTGTTGAATTAATACAGAACATTACTTGTATTAATTATGTGTTGTATATAGCAAGTATTATTTATGTTGCATATACATTTGGTTTTGGAGGAGATAGGGGATGAACTCCACGGTTTAGGGGAAGATAGGGGATGGACCTCTAAACCGAATTTGTTGGGAGGAGATAGGGGATGAACTCCAGTAGCATCACTTATGTGTGTGCTTATTGATAATAGAATTATTTCTATTTGTTGTTGATATGATACATCACCATCACGTGTATCAGTTGGAAAGTATGGAAGTGAAGTTGAATGTGATTGATGTAACACCAGCTAGTGTGTTTATTATGTTGTAAGAAAGATTTAACCTGATTTGTTACCCTTGATAAGTTGTTTGGCCAGATTCTGAGTCATGTCAGTATAAATGGAAAGTGAATTGCGTCATAGACCATGTGTCATAGGCAATGTAGGCATTCGTGTCTTAAAATTGAGAATTATTATCTTGTGTTAACCATGTATCGAATACTAATGCTTTAGTTAATTCTTATGCTTGGTTTAGTATTTTTCTACTGGGCTGTGGCTCACCCTATATGGGAACTTCATTTTTCAGGTTTAGGTGATTCACTCCCTCCAAGGACTTAGCTTGTGAGGAATTGAATTGGAAGACTTGTTTTATTTTTATTTGTTTTATCTGAACAATGTAATCTTTCAAGCCTAGGGCTTTATCTGTTTTTGAGTTAGAACTCAGTGAATTGTGTCCAAGTGTTGGCTTGGCAAGATGTAAGCCTGTAGGGCATTTTCTGATGTTTTATTTCATAATACTCTGATGGATGGACTTATATTATTGTTCTAATATAATGATGCATGTTTATATTATTTATTATGGGTTTATTTTTGAGGGCGTTACAAGAATATAGGACATACATTCATTCAGTTAACAGTATCAGTTCAGAAACAGTACAGTTCAATTATTCAGAAGATAATCATTTTTGAACATATCTTTACACAATTGTTACTCATAGAGTTCTGGGCTACAGTAAGCTAGAGCGTCTCCTCGGAAAGCCAACCCTACACAGTTTACAGATTGAACACACACTAAGCTATAAAGTTGGGAAAGATGATAACTTAACCCCTAATTTGCCTCGGTGTGGTTCTACTTCTGTATCCTCATTAAGATGCCTTAAACTAGGCCTAAGAATGCCTAGGATGGGATGAGGATGCAAAGATGCACTTTTAAAAGCATTTTTCAGAATTTTAGAAACAGGGGTCTCGCTCGAGCGTACTTGTCAGAACAGTGGGGTCGCTCGAGCGTGGACTTCCTCACTCGAGCGGTCTGTCAAAATGCAAAAAGTGTTAGATGCTGGAAATCTCCGCTCGATGCTCGCTCGACGCTCGCTTGAGCGCAAGACACAGTCCTCGCTCGATCGTAGGTTTTCTCGCTCGAGCGTGCGTCTTCGTGCACCAAGATTCTGAGAGCTTGCAATTTACGCTCGAGCCACCATTCCTTCGCTCGAGCGGAGCTCAGAATAAACGATGGTCGCTCGAGCGTGGAATCCTTCGCTCGAGCGAAGAAGCCAAATTCTGGAATTTCCAGATTTGCCTCCCAAGCTCAAACCAAGCATTCCTTAGCTCAAAACTCGACCTCTTGGGCCCAATTTTTGAAAAACACATCTAAACTCAATATACAACAAGTTCCGAAGCTCAATTTGAGAAATCAAGGCCCAAGGGTGAGTTAATTAAATCCAAATTCGAACCAAATTTCATGAACAAGATGAACATGCAAACATGCATGAATTAAACTCAATTCAAAGCTTCAATTTGATGCTCTAGTGAGCCAAATCTTTCAAAGACAAGATGAAAACATGGTCCTTAACATTAACATGAACATGCATGAGGGAATTCATGAAGAACAACTTCAAAAATGAGAGACATGTACATGCATGCATGGAATGAGTTCTAATTCAACATTTAAGGACCAATTCATGACTTAACTCTTTAAATTAGACATGAACCATGTATGAACCAACTTCAAGACACAATCAAAAGGATGAAATTCATACCTATGTTCCTTAATTACTAGAATGGGAGCACAATATGCAAGAATCCCTTCAATCTTCTCAATTTTCAAGCAATGCAAGATTGAGCAAATTGAAAACACTCTTCTCCTCCTACTCTCTCTCTCTCTCTAGTCGGCAATATCAAGGGATATAGCTGATGAAATGTTTGCCTAAATGTGTACTAGACTCAATATGTTATTAAACAAAGGCCTACTCACAATGGCAATTTGGTAGATAAGACAACTTATGCAATTTAGCTTATTTTAATTTAATTCAATCATACTAAATCAAATTTCAGATAAATATACCATAAAATCACATAATTTGTGACGATCCTAAAACATCAATCAATTTCTGTTTCGGCCGCCGATAAGGCCTTAAATTCGCAATTTAAACATAAAAACATGAAGAGATAATTTGGCAGGCAAACAGATTGAATTCGTTTTAACTAACATATACTCAATCAATCGGTTTCCAGGTTTTAGTCAATCAGTCCAATATTTCGTTCAGTTCAATTATCAGTCATAATCAGTCTCAATTTAGCGGTAATCGGTAATTAATCGGTAATCAGTAGTGAGGGTTATTACACTTCAATTTCTTTCTTTCTTTTTTTTTCTGATTTTTTTTATAAAGAAAAGGCTGGAGGGTGCCAGCGGTTGCGGCGGTGGGGTGGTCATGTTGGTGAGGGTCGCCAAAGACTTTGGGTGGGTTTGAAAGAGAGATAGAGAGGAGAGAATGAGAGAATTTTGCAGAATGAGAGAATGTTTTTAGAGAAGGAGAGAGATAGAGTAGAGAGAAAATCTGTTGTGCTGGCAATCGGGCCATTCAAGCCCCTCCATTTTCAAGCTATAAAGCATTTTTCATTTCCTTTTATAATTTATTCATACTTCTATACATTATTTAGTCAGAGTTACAAGAGAAATCAATCAATATTTTTACTCATTTTATATACATATCTCACTTTATTATTTTGAAATAAACATTTAATTAAAAATATTCTAATTTGTAAGAAAAATTTAATTTCCTGATTTGAAATTATTTAGTTTTATATTTTATTTATTTTGATTTTATTTCTTATTTTATTAGTTTCTTGTTGTATAAAAATTAAGTTTATTATAAATAACGGGCAAATTATACCAATAATCCCTACATGTTTTCTCTTTTGTCATTTTGGTCCTTGCACTTTCAATTAGCTCAATTTTGATCCTTAATTTTAGATTTTGTGTCAATTTGATCCAATTTATAACGTCAGTTTTTTTGATGGAAAATTATCACTAAATTGATTGAAATTAACTCACTGAGTTGAACAAGTTTATTATTTTACCTTGAAAAGCTTGGCATATGCCACTTATGCACATATTTTTTATCAAAAAATGTTAACAATTGTAAGCAATTGGAATAAATTGAGATAAAATCATAAATTTATAGTTAAAATTGTGCCAATTGAAATTATAAAGACCAAAATGACACAAATATCAAACTATAGGGATTATCAGCGTAATTTCACTATAATTAATAACTGTAAATTTTTGGACAACAATATTTGAGGATTTTAATACAATTTTGAGTTTCAATAGTACTACATTCACACAATTTTTCTCTCTTACAATCCCCAAAAATGAGATGTCAAGCAAAATTTTAAAAGTTGATCCACACTCCAATTGGTATAAAACTTGCATTATGTCTTGCCACCTCACTTGTGGGGATTGTGGGAGAGGAAATTGTGTGGATGAAGTATTTTTCTTTAAGTTTTTACTCTTTTTTCTAAGGTGTTGTTTGATAAAGCTGAAAACTGAAAATTAAGTATTGAAAATTGAATGTTGAATTTTTTAAGCTGAAAAGCTATTTAATAAAATTTAAGTGCTTAAATTGGTTGATATATAAAAGATTAAATTTAAAATTTATTATTTTTATATTGTATCTTTTAATTTTTAATTGTGATGGTGGTGGTGGTGATGGCGGTGACAGGTATGGTGGTGGTAGTAGTAGTAGATGTAACAATGGTAGTGGTGGCAGTGTCATGATGGTGGTGGTGGTAGATGCGGTGGCAGCGATAGTGGTGGCAGTGATGGTAGTAGCTGGTGATGGCGATGGCATGATGATGGTGATGATAGTGGTAGTGGTGGTGGTGGTAGTGGCGATGGCAGTGGCGGTGGCAGTGGCCGTAGTGATGGCGATGGCGATGGCATGGTAGTGGTGATAGTGGTAGTGATGGGTGGTGGTAGTGGTAGTGGTAGTGGTAATAGTGTTAATAATGAGTTATAATGGTATATATTGATACTTATGTTTAGTATTTATAAATTCAATCAAAATTAAGTAAGTTTCATATGATATAATTTTTTGGCACTTAAATTTTTACGTGATGTTAATTGTGGTTATTAAACGAACTTAATTGATTATCACTTAATATATTTAATTTTAAATGTTGAATCGTGTTATCAAATACCTCTAACTTTGAGTATTCATTTTAAATTACTAATTTATTAAGTTTTTATTCTCAATATTATTTATTAATTAGCGAGTTTAGAGAATGATGTTACTTTTAATATTCATATTTGAATCAATGGATCTTAAACCAGTATCCTACTTCTCTTATTACAGGGTTTCCTACCAATGCTATTTTTTCGACACTTTCTACAAGTTTTTGTGTTCCTCATAATAAGATGGGTAAATTACACTGATATGTTTCTGTTTAATACAAATTCTCCTTCGCATTTGAAAAATTACATATATTCTTTGTCAGATTAAAATGATATATTTGCCCCTTATTCTTTATACATATAAAATAATAAAATAACAAAGATATTTTATTTATATCATTTCAAGGTTCTTTGGTTTAACTCACATAAAAAATTGAGTTTTTTTTTTTTTGTGTTTTTTTTACTGAATTTTTTTAATATCTTAAGCAATTTTTAAAATTTTTTAGATACAACTAATCTAGATATACTTAAGAAATATAATATTTTATATTTTTTTAATTCACCAAATATAAAAAAAAATACAAAATATTATATACTTTTAATATTGATGTTCTAAAATGTATATATTTTTTAATTTTTTAGATATACTTGATCATCGAGTCAATCCCAATCAAGTAAGAATCCCCAACCCCCTGTTTTTCTACCGCTTTGATTTTTTTGTCTCAAATCTACATATATGCATACATATTTGTGTAAATTTGTGCTTGTGTGATTTGTGCATTTTGTTGAGTTTTTGATGATTGAAAGCATAAACCAAGATACATAATGGCATATATATAACATATAGAAACTTTAACTAGTTATAAATATTTGATGACAGTAACACAAGTACAATCACTTTTATGCGTTTCCTAGCTTAACAATTATAGATTCAAAAAAGAAAAGGAGGGGAAGAAGAAAAATGAGGGAAAGAAAATTCTAGAACTTCAAAATAACCTATAGATGCAGTTTTAGTTAAGAATCATTTCTTCTTTCATCCTGATGCCTTTGTCCCTTAACCCTAATAAATACATTTCTAATCTTATGTAGCTTATTGTAGGGATGGCAATGGATAACCTACCCTGTGGATATCCATGGAGACTCAACCCAAATACATGGGTTTTTCCCTATTTTTCTTATCCATTGGGTAGGGTAAGTGATATTCTTTAAATATCCACAGGGGATGGGTTGGGGATGGGTACCCACTAATTTCCCCATATGTTTTTATTTTTTTTTATTTTTATGATTTACAACCAAAACTAAATATACATTAAATCTTTTTTCTTTTATTTATTTATTTATTTTTTCAGGTTTACAACCAACAATTTTTTTTTTTAAGATCCACAACCAAAGCTAAATATATATCAAATCTTTTTTTTTTTTATTATTTTTTATTTTTAAGGTTCACAGCCATTTTTTAAAATTTTTAAAATTCACAACCAAAGCTAAATATACATTCAATCTTTTTTCTTTTGTTTTTTTTTTAAATTTTTTTTAAGGTTCACAACCATTTTTTTTTTAATATTCACAACCAAAGCTAAATATACATTCAATCTTATTTTATTTTATTTGGCTCAACAATAAAATCAAATACACATTAATTAACATTTTCACATTATTCTTGTCAAAGTTTATGCATATCTAGAATTTTTAAATTTATTTAAAAAATTAAGGACACTGTCTAGTGCAAGTTTTGGTTTGCTTTGCTATGTTATTTTATTTTGTTATGTATTGTAATTTTCAGAATGGTTTGCTTGTTCTAAAATTTCAATTACCGAGTATGAATCTATTTGTTTTATGTTATCACACAATTTATACAACATATATATATATATATATGAATGGATCTGAAAATAAGAAAATTGTAGAGAATCCAAACAAGCATGAGTCGTGATTGGTTCGAAAGCATGGTACAAAGATTTATTTGCTAGAAAAACAAAAAGGGGATACAAAGTCTTACTAAATAATTTTTTTTTAAATAAAAGAATTTTTCTTAGTTATGAACAGATTTAACTGAAATCTGCTTGTTTCCCAATGTTATGCTTCATTTATTTAGATAGAAAATATTTTTTTAATGAAAAATATTTTTTTTAAAAAAAATTAAAAATATTTTTTTTTATTTATATTTGGTGGTGGTGGTGATGGAACGAAGGTGAAAGTAGAGATTATGACATAGTGGTGGGGTGATGGCGGCAGTGATGATGGTAGTGGCTATGGTGATGGTAGTGTGATAGTAAAGGTGAGAATAGTGATGATGGTGTTGTGAAATTAGTAAAAATTTCATTGAAAAAATAT
Source organism: Camellia lanceoleosa (assembly GCA_025200525.1). NCBI lineage: Eukaryota > Viridiplantae > Streptophyta > Magnoliopsida > Ericales > Theaceae > Camellia > Camellia lanceoleosa. The sequence goes on along the minus strand of CM045758.1, from coordinate 92,352,530 downwards.
TTTTTGTTTTTTAAAAGTAACAAACAACAAAATTCGTGGGAACTAAAGGAAGAAGATGGAGGATGGATTGGGTGTGGTAAGGCATAGATATCTTAAAATGAGTGGTTCAGATTTGTTAAAAGGTATAATTAGATTTTGGATAAATTAAAATGAATGGTTCAAATTTGCTAAGAGAAAGATGGTTTAATGTCTAAAATGTTCATGACTAAGAGATCAACAAACAATTCCTTGTGTTATGCCCTGATGTAATTTAATATGGGTCTTATAACACTTTCTTCAAACAGGTTCTTTCACATTTTATTTCTTCAAACAGACTCTTATAACTTTGTAAACAGGTTCTTATAACATGTAAGGGAGAGAGTGAGAGTGAAAGTGAGAGTGAGAGTGTGTGTGTGAGAGAGAGAGAGAGAGAGAGAGAGAGAGAGAGAGAGAGATATGGTTGTAATTTTTTTTTAATCTTCCACGTTCTTCCACATTTTTTTTTCAATTACTAAAAACTTATTTGATTGTCTCAAAATTATATATTTGATTATTATAAAACAAACTTTTAATTAATTAATTAATGTGTATTTGATTTTGTTGTTGAATCAAATAAAATAAAATAAGATTGAATGTATATTTAGCTTTTGTTGTGCACCTTAAAAAAAATAAAAAAATAAGTTGTTAACATTAAATATATTAAAAAATAAAGAAAAAAGATTGAAGGTATATTTAGCTAAAACCTTAAAAAAAGAAAAAAGAAAAGAAAAGAAAAGTTGTTAACATTAAATATATTAAAAAAGAAAGAAAAAAGATTGAAGATATATTTAGTTTTTGTTGTGAACCTTTAAAAAAAAAATGTTGTTAACATTAAATATAAAAAATAAAAGTAAAATAAAAATGGGGATTAAAGTGGGTTGGGGAAAATCCAAACCCATTAAGAAATGGGGAGGGTGGTACCCATGGGGAATGGGGAATGGAGAATGGGAAAAATTTATTATAGGAAAATGGGAATGGAGAATTAATATCCATCCCATTAACCCCCATTGCCATCCCTAGTTCATTGAGAACATCTTTCACACTCATTCTTTCACTTGACATTTTAGCAGAACATGAAACTCCAATTTGAAAGATTGGTACTAGGCAAGCCTCTAGTTTAGAAATGTTCATTGTACTACTTTGCCTGCTCCTGCTTGGCTCCTCTTCCATTTCCAATATGATTTGGGCATCAATGATCTTCATTACTAGCTCTGGAAGAAAAAGGAAAAAAAAAAAACTTCAACATTTCAAAGGATAAAATTATCTCAAGGGTTAATATCTATGTTCGAATACCATAAGGGTAGGACAAGAGTTGATTTTTAATTTGTTGTGGTAGTTATATAGACAATAAGGTAAAGTCAAGAAAAGTCATCTCTAAAATTTGGCTTAATTTCTATATAATCTAGTAATTGGTTATTAGATCACCGCAAAGTAATAACATAATGTAAGTAGATAATATTTCTTAATCAATTTCAATGTAAGAAGCAATAAATATAAACACTTACCTTGAGCAACATGGCCAATTGTTTCTCTAGTTCCAACTGAACTTGATTGCTGATGATTGGATATTCCAATGGTTGCTGAAAAAATCTTTTGCCAAGCTAAAATCACTAACATGGGCACACAAATCACCATCAACAAGAATATTACTTGGCTTTAAATCACAATGAATAAAAGCCATTTCACAATGATGATGAAGATAATCCAAAGCAATTTATCAAAAAGAAAAAAAAAAAAATCCAATGGAGAAGCCACATCAATGGTGTAACGACCCCATCACATAAAATGATTAGCACTTAATTAATTAAGAAGATTTGGATTATAATTGCCAATTATTCTAATTTAATATGAGATTTATGAAAATTATGGAGACTGATTCATAAATGATTCTATTGAGGATTTATTTTGAGATTTGAAATTGAAAGACTAATGGCACAAGAGAGTATAATTAGTGAATTGAATTATTTTAAATTCGCGTATCAGACCATATGGAAGTTTAATTAAATATTCGATTTAGATTTGTGAAATTGAGACTTGATTAATTGGGACCGAATCAGAGTTAATTAAGTTATGAGAATTGAGAATTCAAATTATTATGAATTAAATTTATTTATGAAGTGTTCAATTGAGTATATAATTTATTGACAAAGACTTTGAGGTTTAATCTGAAATTGGAAGCCTTGACGATTTAAGAAACCAAAATTGAGGATGAAAATAAGTTTAATTTAATATTTGGAGCCTTTTGGGAGTTCGATTAAAAATCTGATTCAGATTGATAAATTTAATTATAATTAATTGGGCATTAATTGAAGTCAATTAGACTAATTAAATTATGTGGGACTTGTGATTAGTTATGATTAATTAAATTTTGATTAATCAAGATCAATTAAAATTAAGAGGTGATGAATTAAACTAATGGATAATTAGTGACTAATCTACTCCTACTCAAATTAATTAAAATGAAATGTATATGGAAATAAATTCTAGAACCTTTAAGCCTACATTTTGTTTTTGTTCAACCATTCGTTTGGTAAGAGAACCTGCACGTAGAGAGAGAGAAAAGGGAGAGGGAGAAAGAGACTTTGCGCTGGAAATTAATCCAAGAGCCAAGGAAGGAAGAATACAAGAAGGGAAGTAAAGAAAGTGAGGGAAAAGCTCAAAGATTTCAACAAATTAAAGCTCTACGTATGAAATTGAAGCTAAAATCTTGTAGGAAACTCATCTAAAGGTTGAGTTCATGAAATAATTGGGATTAATTACATGGAATTTGTTAGGAAATGTCAGGAAGATGATAACAAGGAAACTAAGTTCACATCCATGGTTGCATGTAACGCCCCGAAATAATTCGACATGAACGACCCACATAACTATTACATCAATCCACTTCCAAATAAGATATAACCATAACCCTTGCATAAGATCAAATGTTTTACAAAAAATATCTCACATGCGGTTATACATTCATTGATAAACTAGTACATGAATCTATAGCATGTGAAATCATCAAATCAAAATGAATAAGGCCCTCAAGGGGCTTACAAGTTCCAAGGCAATAGCCCGGTTACACAAAATGGTCTCTCGGACCCATACACATTGGCCCTTGGCTTTACAAAAATTTACACAAAAATATAAGAGCAAAAATACTCTCCACAATCATGTCCACGCCATCAACTCGGCGGAATCATCACATCTTTACCTGCACCAAATCCATAGGGGTGAGCATAAAGCTCAGTAGAGAATTCTCACAAAGTATATACAGTTATGCCAATTCCCTCAACATTAAAAATGCAATGCAAAGCCATGCAAGTATCAATGATGAAGGAAAAATTTTATTTCTATGCATTGTTTAGAAATCATCATGTCCATTACAATATTTTCCAATCTCACCAATTTCACAATTTCCAATAATTAAATCAATAGGGGCGGTAAATGCGATACTGGTAATCCCTAGACTGGTGTCTGCAAGTAGACTTTACAAGTACTACCAAACTGTCATTTTTACTGGTATTAACCAGAAGGCTCGACACCTATCCGTGCGGTTTTCTAGTCTTTCACCAAGGACACTCAGGCCAACTTATCAAGTTCAACTACACCCCCTATCCGGACTTACCACATATTTACCCTGTGTACATTATCGTAATTCTCATTGCAATATAATCTTTCTCAAAATAAATGTTTTTTTCTAACACATGTCAAGATGCACAATAATGATAATGTCTCAACTAAAACATGATGCAAAAGTTCTATTTCATAGCATTCTTTCATTCTCAAGATATCTCTACAACAATACCAATCAATCCCATTTCTCATTTCATCTTTTCAAGGCCAATTCACAAAACTCATGTATCTTCAACACACAAGAACAATCTTTCCATCATGCACAATTCTAATCAATTTGCCTCTTCAAGTCATAGGTGATGTTTTTCGAACATAAATCTCCCATGGGTTACAATCTTCACATTTCATGGCACACAATCATTCATCACTTTCCAACAACACATGTTCAAGTAATTTAACAAACATGTTATAATAACTTCTCAATTTCTCATACTTTAATAGATTTCCATTTTTTTTTTTGCCAAACTTGTTATGAGATTTATTCTCAATCACCTTCATGACACAAAATATTAAGGAATTTCATAAACATTGTCTTATTTTCCAAGATCCCCAAATTCTAGGGTTTTGTATCAAAACCCAAAACATCTCCCAATTTTTATGGTGAAAGTCATCAAAAATCAACTTTATGAAATAATAGATACAAGACCTTAAAGATCAACATAGAAACTTTTGAGTCTCCAACTCTCCTTTGAGAAAACGTATTATTTTGAGCCAAAACCGAAAATCTTAAAATAAATCCAAGAGAAGTTTAAAATCAACACTCAATCTTGCAAAACATGTATATATGACTCAAGAAAACCCTACCTCAAACTTGATGAAGAAGATGATGGAACCCTAGCTTTTGATAGAAGATCCTTCAACCTCTACTACCCAAGTGAAACTCTAGCTTGATCTTGAAGATTGGAGGAGGAGGATGATGATCTAAGCCCAAATGGATAGCAAGATTTAAGAGTTCTTAGTGCTTTGGTTAGGGTTTCTAGAGAGAAAGTGTAGAGAAAATGACCTATAGAGTGAGAGAAGGGAGCCCCAAAGTGAGATACAACTCGGCTAAAAAGTTACAAAAATGCAGATTTTCGAGTCCAGACCGACCGCACGTACGGCGCCTATCCCTGCACATGCGGAGTGCCTCTCCTGCACGTGCGGCCCTCACCCTCGCACATGCGGGGCTCTCTGTAACAACCCTCGTACTGATTACTGTTAAACCACTGAATTATAGACTGAATACCATTAAACTGAACTGCTAATGACTGGTAAGGGAACTGGATGAACTACTGAACAAACTGAATGAAATCAAATCAAATCAATAAGTTTGTCTATTGAATTGCGTGTTGCATCTGTTTGAGTGTATGACTATCTGCTTGCATTTTATGTTTAAATCTAATTGAAGGCCTTATCGGACGATTTAGAAACCGTTTGATGTTTTAGAATCAGTAGAATATTTCTGATTTTATGGTATATTCATCTAAAACGTGATTAGGAATGATTAAATTACAATAAAATGAGTTAATTGAGAACTTGAACTTATTTACGGTTTTGCCATTGAGTGGGACTTTTGTTTATTCTTACTAGAGCCTTAACACACTTAATCTAAGCATTTGATCAGCCTATTTCCTTACTCTTAGCCGACCAAACGTGGAGAGAGTGAGAGAGAGAGAGAATTGAATTCATTCTTGGTTGAATTGGCTAGAGCTACTTGGAAATTGCTTGAAGGTTGAAGTGTGTATTGCATATTTGAGCTTGTTCATCTTGAATTGGGACTTAGGTAAGAATTACAACCATTCAACTGTTGAGTTATGTTGTCTCCTGCATCTTTCATGCCAAATTGTTGAATTGAGTTTGGTTTTAGTTCATCCATGGTGAATTAAGTTAGAATTAGTGCATGCATGTGTGAATTAGTGAATTTGGAGTTAAATTCATGCTTGAGTGGTGCATGCATGTCCATGTTTATATTATGGCCCATGTTTTCATCACATTCTTGAAGAAATGAGCTCTCTAGAGCAAGATTTAAAGCTGAAAATTGGTTTGAAGTTCATACATTTCATGTTTGGAAAACATGCTTGAAAATGGGTTTGAAATGACTTTGATTGACCAACCCTTGGCCCTTGCATGTGCAAAATAGCTTTTGAAACTTGTTACACTTTGAGTTTGAAGTGTTTTTCCAGAATTTGGGGCCAAGAGGTTGAGTTTTGGATGGTTGAATACTTGGTTCGAACTTGGGAGACAAATCTAGAAATTCCAGATTTTGCTTCCTCGCCGGCGAGCACCTTTATTCAGCTCCGCCGAGCGAGCATCGGCGTGGTATCGCGCCTAAAAATTGAGCATCCAGTATTTCTACTGTTTCATCAGAGCACACTAGCGAAGGATTGTTCCCACCACCAAGTCCTTTGATGTTGCAACCTCGCTCGAGCGAAGGAAGGCTCGCCGGCGAGACCCTGTTCAAGAACTTTTGAAAAGTGCCTTCCAATCTGTATTTTTGCATCCTCATCATCCTAGGCATTCTTAGGCCTAGTTTAAAGCATCTTAATGAGGATTTAGACATATAACCACACCGAGGAATTCGTGATTTAATTATCATCCTTTCCAAGCGAAACTTAGTGTGTGTTACGTTGATTGATTTGTTTAGGGTTGACTCTCGGGGCGCGCTCTAGCTCGATAGCCTAATCACGTGAGTAACAGATGTGTAAAGATATGTTCAAAATGGTTATCTTTTGAATACTTATCAACTGCTATCTTGAATCGATATTATTTATTGAATGAATGTATGTCCTATTTCTGACGTATTGTGGCATCCTTAGCATCTCTTGTCATTGGTATTCTGAGCTCTGTCGGTTTCCTTGTGGAACCATATCATCTTGAATGATTGGCCATCATTATTGTTGGGTCTGTTAAGGCCCGGTCCTTTTGGACCTACTGTTATAGGCTATTGGATGTACCACATATGACTGATTGATTGAAATACTGAAAGACTGAAACTACTGTTTAATGAATTGATTTCATTACTGTAAGGACATTCATTCATAACCTCTTTACGCTTTATGTTATTCACTGGGCTTTAGCTCACTGTTTATATATATATGTAGGTGCTCAGCTGCCCGACCGAAGCTAGGAGCGTGGGATTGGTCCCCAGTTTTGTCAGCCAGCCTTTTGTGCCTCACTGTGAGGTTCCGAGACGCCATGCCATGGCTTGGGGTGTTTTTGTGTCCCCACTAGTCTCCTATTGCTTTGTACTGTATTGTACTTTTGGTATAGACTGTTTGAATGTACTGTTATCGAGGGATTGAATCCCCGTACTGAATGTCTGTAATAATTGTGTATATCTTGTCGTAGTGAATGCATATATGTATGAAAAATGTTTTTGGCATACAGATTAACACAGCTCTATGGACACTAGTTTTTACTGTTTTGGCTTCCGCCAGGCCCTGAACTCTGTATTTACTGTATTGCTGATTGGCAGGCCTTTGGTAATCTCGGATTACTGGCCAGTTACGGTGCTAAACCCATAGGGCCGGGTTTGGGTCGTGACACTCTCCTCCTGCACCATGTTCCGCACATGCTTTTTAGGCAGTGTGTAACCCTAGCTCCACTTGAAATCCGCACGTGCGGCCCCTCTCTCGTACGTGCGGCCCTAGGCCCTCGCATGTGCGGCAAGTCAGCCAGTCCAGAAAAGTTGTTGGTTCGACCCCCAAGCACTCCAGACCCAACCTCACACTCTCTGAAACACGTGGAATTCAATACTGAGCAAAACAGAAGCAAGAATTTCTATTTAGAGGGTTATTTTCGGATATTTCAACCCCAACGAAAGTAAAAGAACAATTGAGCCACGAGAGAAAGAAATGAGAAGAAAAGAGGAGAAGAGGGGAGAAAGGACCCGGTCGCTATAACCTCCCCACCATAGGAAATTTCGTCCTTGAAAGTTAAATATACTCATCAAAGAATAGTGCTCTAAGGACTATAAATATTCTAATAACATCAACAACCTGCAACATCTATGCTTCAACCAATGTTTACCATCATTCTCATCATCGTTTTATCAAGGCTACAATTGCTTACACAAGATATATGAAACAAACATTTTGTAATAAAATTTCTTTCTTTCACAATCTCAAATTTTAGTTTAACAATATATATAACAACATGTGATCAGCAATTCAACACATTTTCCATTCAACACTAGGGAACATTACAAATTAGAACAAAACAACTAAACATGCCCAAATAAATCTGGATACTTGAAGCGGATTTCCGCTTCCCGTTCCCAAGTTGCTTCCTCAATCCCATGGTGTCTCCATAACACCTTCACTAACGGTATGGTCTTACCCCGCAACACTTGCTCCTGGGTATCTAGGATTTGAACCAGTTGCTCCTCGTAAGAGGCGTCTTCATCTACCTCTAAATCAACCCAGTCTAGCACATGAGAAGGGTCGGGTTCGTACTTCCTAAGTATTGACACATGAAACACGTTGTGGACCCCCGAGAGTTGTGGCGGTAAAGCTAACTGGTATGCCACTTCCCCGATTTTCTCCAATATCTCGAAAGGCCCGATGAACCTCAGAGACAACTTACCACTCTTACCGAACCTCATCAAACCTCGTCTAGGTGAGATCTTAAGGAACACGTGATCACCTACTTCAAAAGATAATGGTCGCCTCCTCTTATCGGCATAACTTTTCTATCGGCCTTGGGCCGTAGCTAACCTCTTCCGAATAAGAGCAATTTTCTCAGTTGCCTCTCTAACAAGTTCCGGTCCCAACAACGGTGCATCCCCTACCTCGGCCCAACAGACTGGTGACTTACAAGGTCGGCCATACAAGGCCTCAAACGGTGCCATCTCGATACTAGCTTGGTAACTATTGTTGTAGGCAAACTCAATCAATGGCAAATGCCTCTCCCAAGACCCCTTGAAATCTAAGACACAAGCTCTAAGCATATCCTCCAAAATCTGTATGGTGCGCTCTGACTGTCCATCGGTTTGAGGGTGATAAGTAGTGCTAAACATCAACTTTGTTCCCGTTGCCTCTTGAAGGCTTTGCCACAATCGGGCGGTAAAACGAGGATCTCTATCAGACATGATGGTTACCGGAACCCCATGACGCCGAACTATTTCTCTAACATACAATTCTGCTAAGTGCTCAACAGCATCGCTGGTACGCATTGGAATGAAATGGGTGGACTTAGTTAATCTATCAACAATTACCCAAATGGCATCATTACCCTACTGCATTTTAGGAATCCTAACTACGAAGTCCATGGTGACATGCTCCTACTTCCACTCGGCTATAGGTAAGGGTTGTAACAAACTTGCTTGTCTCTTGTGCTTGGCCTTTACTTGCTGACAAGTAAGGCACTCGGACACAAAGGATGCGACATCCCGCTTCATGCCCCTCCACCAAACTAACGGCTAAGGTCTCTATTCATTTTGGTGCCTCCCGGATGTACCGCAAGGCATGAATGATGGAACTCCCGAAGCACTTCCTCCCTACAAGATTTCGGCACAAACAGACGATCTAGGTAACGCACACTCTGATCTGAGTGGATGTTCAAACCCTTCTCTTCCTTTCCATTGGAGATTCTATCCTGAATCAACTTTATCTCACAGTCTCCTTGTTGTGCCTCTATAACTTTGCTAATCAAGACGGGTTGTGCACACAAGGTAAACAAGGTCGCACCCTCTTCAGACTCACCCAATTGTAATTCAAACTTGCCAACTTCTCCCAACATGACCCACTCCCGAATGGCCACACTTGCCAAACTACTCACAATCTTACGACTCATGGCGTCGGCCACTACATTGGCCTTTCCCAGGTGATAGCGTAATTCAAAGTCATAGTCTTCTAGAAACTCCATCCACCTCTGTTGATGTAAATTCAAATCTTTTTGGGAAAACAAATACTTCAAGCTTTTATGGTCGGAGAAGACCTCAAATTTCTCACCATACAAGTAATGCCTCCAAATTTTCAAGGTGAACACTACTGTGGCTAACTCTAAATCGTGAGCAGGGTAATTCTTCTCATGAATTTTCAATTGACGTGAACCATATGCTACGACCTTTCCCTCTTGCATCAAGACACAACCAAGCCCATCCCTAGACGCATCACAAAAGATGGTGTAACCCAAATCTCTCTCCAAAATGATCAACACTGGTGCCGTAGTCAATCTAATCTTAAGCTCTTGAAAAGACTTTTCACAAGCTTCACTCCACACAAACTTAACCCCCCTTTCTAGTCAATCTAGTCAAAGGCGCAACTAGTCTAGAGAAATCCCTCACAAAACACCAGTAGTACCCCGCCAATCCCAAGAAACTCCGGATCTCAAAAACATTCTTAGGTTGTTCCTAATCTTGTACGGAATCTATCTTCGAAGAATCTATAGTTACTCCCTCTCTTGACACCACATGACCCAAAAACTTCACCTCAATGAGCCAAAACTTGCATTTCTCAAATTTGGCATACAACTAATGCTCCCTAAGCAAGTCGAGCACTATCCTCAAGTGAGTCTCATGTTCTTCCTCGGAAGTCGAATAGATTAGGATGTCACCCACAAAGACAACCATGAAATGATCCAAGTACTCCCTAAAGATTCGGTTCATCAAATCCATGAAGGAAGTTGGCCAATTAGTCAACCCAAATGGCATTACAAGGAACTCATAGTGGCCATAACGCATACGAAAGGCCATTTTCTGGATATCCTCCTCCCGGACTCTCAACTAATGGTACCCCGATCGCAAATCTATTTTGGAGAAGCAACAAGACCCTCTAAGTTGATCGAACAAGTCATCTATTTTGGGCAAAGGGTATTTGTTCTTAATTGTGACTCGATTCAACTTGCGGTAATCGATACACAACCACAACGACCCATCCTTCTTCTTCGCAAAGAGAGCCGGTGCTCCCCAAGGTGACGTACTAGGGCAGACCAAGCCCTTGTCTAAAAGCTCTTGGAGTTGAATCTTCACCTCATGCAATTCCGCGGGTGTAAATCTATATGGCGCCATAGAAATTGATGCCGTTCCAGGCACTAAGTCAATGGTGAACTCAATCTCCCGGTGGGGTGGCAAACTAGTAAGGTCCTCGGGAAACACATTTGGGTATTCACAAACTACGCTTGGCAACTCAACTCGAATCCTGTCACTCTCGCTATCCAGGAGAGTAGCTAGAAGACCGCTAAGCTCATTCCTACTACGAGGATCAAACACCGATGATAGTACCTGATCAACCTTGTCCCCCAGAAAATAAAAACAATTCCCACTCGAGGTGCACACTGTGACTCTTTAACGGAAACAATCAATCACAGCCTGATACGAGGACAACCAATCCATGCCTAGATGACATCAAAACTGGACATGTCTAGCAATACAAAAGCAAATGGGAGTCTACGCCTGGCAACCTTTATCTCACAATCACAACACCCCCGGTCTAAATCAACTGTACCCCCAACTGGTGACTCTACTCTGAGTGGAGACGCTAACTGTGCCACCTTTAACCCCAATACAGATGCGAATGCAGTAGATATGAATGAATGAGACACACCCGTATCTATTAACACCCTGGCCAAAGAATTACACACAATAAAAGTACCTCTCATAACTGAGGATCCTGGCAATTGCTCTGGCGCGGTAACAGCATACACGTGCCCCTGTGGCCTGTAATCAACCCCCTGCTCCTCCCTTGGAGTGTAGGCTTGCTGTACTGACTCAGTCGAAGTGGCTCCTTGATGAACTCTCGAAGCCTGAGCTGAGTAAGCCTGCTGGTGGCTCTGTGTCTGCCTAGACCCTGATGCGCCAGATGCGCCTCTCGACTGCGGGGATGCTCTCTTCATATGCCTTAACTAACCACACTGATAGCATGTAGGCAACTGGCCCCTACTCTAAGGCTGACTCTGCGGTTGGTTAGGTGGTGGTGGCGGCAACGTCTGCTGTCCTCCTCTTTTCTGTGGACAAGCAAAGGCCTTGTGGCCCGGTTAGCCACACTTGAAGCCAGAAAATCCACTTGGTGCACTCTTCCTCAGGACTGCACTAGGCAAGGAGAAAGTGGATCTAGACTGTTGCGGCTGGGACTGGGATGAATAGGTGCTCTTACTCCTCTTGTTGGGTCTAAAGTCCCCCTATGACCCTTGGCCCCTAGACCTCGAATTTCGAAGTCTCTCATCTTCGGCCTCCATAATAATCTCCATGTGTGCGGCTCACGGATCATGTTTCCAGCAACTTTAAACAAAATCTTCATCCTCAACCTTTGCTCAAACTCATAACAACGATGCTCTTCCGTTGCTACCAATTCCGGCACAAATCGGTATAAGCTAGAAAAGGCCACTTCAAACTCGGCCACAGACATGTTAAGCTGCTTAAGATCCTTGAACTGCTGCCTCAGCCTCTCTCTAGCAGTATGAGATAGGTACTTGTCTTGGAAGGCCACTACAAATGCCTCCCATGTTGGTGCTATTTAGCCTTTGGCATACTTCCACCATTGGCCCGCATCACCCTTCAGATAGTAACTTGCAAGGGTCACCTTTAACTCGCCATCCTCTATATGGAGCATCTTAAAGGTCTTCACCGTTAGTTCTAACCATTCATCTGCCTTCTTCAGGTCAGGACCACCATGGAACTCATCCGGTTTGGACCGCAAAAACTCCTTCATGAGGAAGCTAGCCTTTGTCTCTACGACATTCTCCCTAACTTGGGTTTTTGCTCTCAAAATGTTCATGGACTCCCTCAATGCCCGCCATTTCCCGAGCTAGCGCACCCATTGCGGCTTGGACTGCTTGCCCCGATATTTTCGCTTGCTCAACTTGCTCGGCCATGTTAGCTTGGCCTACACCTTCCTCTTGCACTGGGACCCCTTGGACCGGTGCCTTGTGCACACCCCAGCGTCCCCTACCATGCCTTTCACCTCTACCACCACGAGTTCGAACTCTTTCAAACATTCTAATTGAGAAACAATGAACAAACTTAGCACATAATTCCAAATGTGCTCGCAACTTACCTCACACGTTAAACTATAACAATCATACATATTCTATCACGCAAATAATTTTAATTCACTCCACATAAGCACTTAGTCACATAAACACATACGAATCATCCTTTAGTGATGAGATTCGTCCCATGAGAACCAAGAATTCTTAGTAGAATGAGTATTGATCAGGTACCCTTCTAATAAGACCTCAAAGAATCTAATAGGTGCAAATAACATGCCAAAAGTCTAATCCCATACCCACATAGTCACATAAATATGCTATCACACAATCACAAATAAACAAAAAAAAAAAAAACTTTGTAAACATACAATATGAACCCATTGCGTATAGCAACCACTTCTCGCGAGCCCCAAGTATTCAAACCCAGTAGCTCTGATACCAAGTTGTAACGCCCCGAAGTAATTCGACATGAATGACCCACATAACTATTACATCAATCCACTTCCAAATAAGATATAACCATAACCCTTGCACAAGATCAAATGTTTTACAAAAAATATCTCACATGCGGTTATACATTCATTGATAAACTAGTTCATGAATCTATAGCATGTGAAATCATCAAATCAAAATGAATAAGGCCCTCAAGGGGCTTACAAGTTCCAAGGCAATAGCCCGGTTACACAAAATGGTCTCTCAGACCCATACACATTAGCCCTTGGCTTTACAAAAATTTACACAAAAACATAAAAGCAAAAATACTCTCCACAATCATGTCCACGCCATCAACTCGGCGGAATCACCACATCTTTACCTACACCAAATCTCATAGGGGTGAGCATAAAGCCCAGTAGAGAATTCTCACAAAGTATATACAGTTAGGCCAATTCTCTCAACATTAAAAATGCAATGCAAAGCCATGCAAGTGTCAATGATGAAGGAAAAATTTTATTTCTATGCATTGTTTAGAAATCATCATGTCCATTATAATATTTTCCAATCTCACCGATTTCACAATTTCCAATATTTAAATCGATAGGGGCGGTAAATACGACACTGGTAATCACTAGGCAGGTGTCTGCAAGTAGACTTTACAAGTATTACCAAACTGTCATTTTTATTGGTATTAACTAGAAGGCTCGACCTATTCGCGCGGTTTTCTGGTCTTTCACCAACGACACTCAGGCCAACTTATCAAGTTCAACTACACCCCCTATCCGGACTTACCACGTATTTACCCAGTGTACATTTTCGTAATTCTCATTGCAATATAATATTTCTCAAAATAAATGTTTTTTTTCTAACACATGTCAAGATGCACAATAATGATAATGTCTCAATTAAAACATGACGCAAAAGTTCTATTTGATAGCATTCTTTCATTCTCAAGATATCTCTACAACAATACCAATCAATCCCATTTCTCATTTCATCTTTTCAAGGCCAATTCACAAAGCTCATGTGTCTTCAACACACAAGAACAATCTTTCCATCATGCACAATTCTAATCAATTTGCCTCTTCAAGTCATAGGTGATGTTTTTCGAACATAAATCTCCCATGGGTTACAATCTTCACATTTCATGGCACACAATCATTCATCACTTTCCAACAACACATGTTCAAGTAATTTAACAAACATGTTATAATAACTTCTCAATTTCTCATACATTAATAGATTTCCTTTTTTTTTTTTTTGCCAAACTTGTTATGAGATTTATTCTCAATCACCTTCATGACACAAAATATTAAGGAATTTCATAAACATTGTCTTATTTTCCAAGATCCCCAAATTCTAGGGTTTTGCATCAAAACCCAAAACATCTCCCAATTTTTATGGTGAAAGTCATCAAAAATCAACTTTATGAAATAATAGATACAAGACCCTAAAGATCAACATAGAAACTTTTGAGTCTCCAACTCTCCTTTGAGAAATCGTATTATTTTGAGCCAAAACCGAAAATCTTAAAATAAATCCAAGAGAAGTTTAAAATCAACACTCAATCTTGCAAAACATGTATATATGACTCAAGAAAACCCTACCTTAAGCTTGATGAAGAAGATGATGGAACCCTAGCTTTTGATGGAAGGTCCTTCAACCTCTACTACCCAAGTGAAACTCTAGCTTGATCTTGAAGATTGGAGGAGGATGATGATGATCTAAGCCCAAATGGATAGCAAGATTTAAGAGTTCTTAGTGCTTTGGTTAGGGCTTCTAGAGAGAAGGAGGAGAGAAAATGACCTATAGAGTGAGAGAAGGGAGCCCCAAAGTGAGATACAACTCGGCTAAAAAGTTAAAAAAATGCAAATTTTCGGGTGTAGACCGACCACACGTACAGCGCCCATCCCTTCACGTGCAGAGCACCTCTCCTGCACGTACGACCCTCACCCCCGCACGTGCGAGGCTCTCCTCCTGCACCACCTTCCGCACATGTTTTTTAGGTAGTGTGCAGCCCCAGCTTCCCCTGAAATCTACATGTGTGGCCCCTCTCCTGCACATGCGGCCTTAGGTCCCTGCACGTGCGGCAAGCCAGTTAGTCCAGAAAAGTTATTGGTTCGACCCCCGGGCACTCCAGACCTGACCTCACACTCTCTGAAACACATGGAATTAAATACTGAGCAAAACAAAAGCAAGAATTTCTATTTAGAGGGTGATTTCCGGATATTTCAACCCCAACAAAAGTAAAAGAAGAATTGCGCCACGAAAGAAAGAAAGGAGAAGAAAAGAGGAGAAGAGGGGAGAAAGGATCTGGTCACTATATTACATGTCTCATGTTTCATCATTTTGCACTTGGTTTTGAAGATCTTGCATAACATAAGAGTGTATATATATCTTGCATGTTTTCAAGAACAAAAATCATGGCTCATATGTTTAATTTTTGTTTTGAAAATCAAGAAGAAATAGAATCCACTTGTATGTAATTTACATATAATGAAAAGAAAAGAATTAAGGTCAAGAACTAAGAGATTAATTTGGAAAATTTATCAAGTGAGTTTAATTTGTGTTATTCCTCATGAATTTGGACTTCATCTTTACATGCATCAATGAATTTTTAAGAGATTTGAAGAATTAATTTCATGTTTGGGTATAAGAAGAACAAGTTTTGGTAAATTATAAATTCATGGACATTTTGAGCTTAATTTTGAATTAAAGGGATTTTTATGTAGATGGTTTGATTTTTATTATAATTTCATACATGCAAAGTTTCATGACTCCAATTTCATGATTTAAAGAAAAATAGAAAGAACTTGAAGTTGAATATCTGTAATTAAAAAGAAAATGAGAAATTGAAGCTATGTTCAAATTTATGAAAATTAATTTAGAAATTGATTATTTTTAGTTTGATGTTGAATATCTTACATGAATTTGGGTCTTATTTCTATATGCATGTAATTTGGAGGAATTAAAGAATAAATATGGGTTTTGACTTTGATTATTAACCCATGCATGCAATGTAATTTAAGAGTTTGATTCAAATTAAATATATTTTGGAACATCTATGATTTAAGGAAATAAATTTGGAAAAAATAATTAGTTTGAGTTTGATGTGATTCAAGTTTATGAGATGGATTTATGTAAATTTGAGATTCAAATCTTGTAGAATTGGCTCTGATATTCATGTTGAAAGTTATATATAAGTCTTATGATATTAATTACATTGGTTGGGACTAAGTTTGAAGCTCAAACATAATCAGGAAAAACCCAAAATTTGACCTATCCGCTCGAGTGTGTATAGTCCAGCTCGAGCATACCCTGTTTTACTAGACTCCTCGCTCGAGCATCATAAGTCTCGCTCGAGCGTAATTTGCAAGCAACTAGTACTTTTGCAGACCAAAGGAGTCCGCTCGAGCAGAGGGCCCTGTTTCAAAATTTTTGAAAAGATGTTTTATGCTTCGTTTTCCGTTCTCTTTCATTTCAAAGCCCTCTTAGGCATGCATTAAACATTGTAAATGAATTAAAGAACATAAAAAGAAGCCTAAGAATATTAAACAAGTTAAAGAATGGAATAAATTGTATTGTGACCCAATTTCTATGTGTATTATGAATTGTGTAGGGTCAACTACAAGGGCGAACCAGGCAATTGAACATTGTGAGTAATAACTTAGTAAAGCTAAGTTCAAGATAAGATACTTTCTGCAAATGAAGTAAGATCTGTTCAATGAGATGCTATGTTTTATACTATGAATGATTGTCCAATAATAACAAACATTTATGACATTATGCTATGATTCAAGTATGTTACAAGTGAAATTATGCTATGATTTAAGTATGCTACAAGTTCCCAGTATCGAAAGTTCCTTATGGAACTGACAAGCTATCTATACCCGACTGGAGGTTCTTTTATGGAACTGACATGTTATCCGTGCCCAGTCTAGAGGTTCCTTTAAGGAACTGACAAGTAATCTGTACCCGGCTAGAGGTTCCTTTATGGAATTGACAAGTATTCTACACTCGGCTGGAGGTTCCTTTATGGAACTGACAAGTATGACCTTTGATGCTTTCCATGTGATTTGTAGCGCTAACGGATGTACTATGTAAGATTAAGCAGAAACTCTAATTTTTGTATGTGATTTGAATATGAATCTGTTTCTGACTGAAATTTGAATATGCACAAGACTCTATGATGGACATCGTTCATTAAAACCCTTTACTTTGTTATTATTCATTGGGCTCCAACTCACTATATTATTTATGTATGTAGGTGATCAGCCGCGTGACCAGGCCTAGAGCTTCTGCCTAGACTCTGTTTTGTCAGCCAACCAATATGCCTCCCATAGAGGTTTCGGATATGTTTAGTGGTTATGGCTAAGTACATAAAGTCTAAGTTTTGTTTTCTTGTTAGGTAAAACAAGCCTTTGTTTGTGACGATCGGATCTTTTTTTTTCCTTTCTTTCTTCGCTTAATTCTCCTTTTATCTTTGTTGGATTTGAAATGTCCGGAGATGGTTCTCTAGATTGGAGTTCTAATGTGTTTTTGTTCGGTGTTGAATTTCACTTGTTCCGGAGGGTACATGGGAAAGTTCGGAGTGCCTTGAGTGAAGCGGGAATTTTGGGTGGCTGGGCCAGGGCCGTACATGCAAGGCCCTAGGCCGCACGTGCTGGGAGGGGCTGCACGAGTGGTGAGCTAGGCTGCACGAGCGGTAAGGGTTGAACCACTTGGGCTTGCATTCTGAAATGGGCCGCACGAGCGGGGGAGGTGGGCTACTCGAGCGGTGGAGGTGGTCGCACAAGCGGTGAGGGCCGCCGCACGTACGGGGAGGGGTGCTGCACGTGCGGCCAACTGGGCAGTTCGAAACTCTGTTTTTTCCCTCTTTTTGTCCGAATGTATCTCTTATTTTAGACATATTTCTCTCACTCTAAACCCTATTTTTCTCCCCCTTCTCTCTAGAAAACTTCCTCACACACTAAGACTCTTTGATTTTGCAAATTTTGGGTCAAGATCATCATCATCTTCCTCTAAATCTTGAAGATCTAAAGCTAGGGCTTCACTTGGGTGGTGGAAATCCAAGGTTTCTCTCATCTTGAAGTTAGGATTTCATCTCATCTTTCATAAACAAGCTTGAGGTAGGGATTTCCTTGATTTTCTTCAATGCTTTCCCTATAGATAGACATGCGGTATACTCCATTGCATAAAAACCATGTGGTATGGAATATTTTCGAAAATCATGTTATAGGGTATAAGTTATGGGTGTAGAGATTGAAATTTCATGAGATGGGTGATGTTGGGTTAAATTTGGGGTGTGATTTAATATGTTCATGATTAGAGAGGCAAAGCCCTAAATTTTGTAGTAATGCCTACTATATAAAAAGGGGGTTAACATTGTAGAATAATGATGTCATGAGTTTAAGAAATGTGACTAATGATTTGGAAGTTGAATTAAGAATAAATTGGGTGTTGTGGAATGAAATGTTGACTTGTGTTGGGTTAATTATATTTAAGCACATTAAATCGATGTTTTTGTTATTTGTTAAAAAGGAAATTTTAATCATGAGATTAGAATATTTTTGGGTGCACTACCGTTAAATAGAAATTGTGTAAATTATAACTTTGTTAGCCATGATTGAAATCCCTTATTTTAAATGCAGGAAATTGAGTTAGTTATGTTTTGGTGTAATGAAATAAATGGATTGAGGCAAAGGGTGGAGAACATTAATGTGGAAGAATAAGGTAATTAATTTTGAAATGGAAGAATGGAAGACTAACATTGTGTAAATTTCAGAAATTTACTTGAGATTGATCACAAATATATTTTATTTTATTACTGTGTAATTAGACTCAAAGATTCATGAGAAGTGGTTACTGGTATTATGTGTTTAACATAGATATTGTTTAGAGGTTTTATCCTTGGTCATTAGTGGAGGATGACATTGTGAATGTTGAAATGTTTATGTGTCCGTAGTACACTTTTGTTATTATGAATATGGTTTGAGGTGATGGTTGGAAAGTGTGTGTTGCATTGAGAATCAAAGGTACCATTACTTTCCAGCTAGCCCCTAGAGAATTGGTTGCGCTGAGAATCAAAGGTACCATTCCCTTCTAGCTAGCGCCTGGAGAAATGGAGCAAAGGTACCATTCCCTTGCAGCTGATGTCTGGTAAATTGGCATGTTATTGTGGAGAGATGCATCATTTGGCTTATCGTGCTTCAGGCAGGTAGAGTAGAGGTTATTTACTTTGTGTTTAGTTTGATTGTGTATGTCTTGCATTAAGATGAGTATGACTTTGTAAGGTTGAACTGTCTATATGTTGAGAAGATGTGTTCATGTATGTTTGGTCGTGCTAGAGAGTAGTTGTGGGTGTTCCTTACTATGAATTATTTTGTCAAGGCATCTCGTTAAATTTTGAGTTAAGGATTGAGAATGTGTGGAGACGGATCTTGTTGTATATAATTAATGTGATGAAAGTTGGATTAGGTGAACATGTTTTTACGAGAAATAAAATGGATATTATGTGGTATTTTGTCACAAATGGAAAATATGGTTAATGTGTAATAATTGCTAAAATGGAAATGGGTAGTAAAAGCTAATCTTGGCGTTGTTGAATAGAATGAATGTTTTTGAGAAAAGTATTATTGTAAGTATACTTTGGTTACAAATGTCACATTATTTATGTGGTATGAGATTAGCATTTCATGATCATAGCTATCTATAAGTTGTTATTGTCGAGGATCATGTTGAGATCCATATTGGACTTTATGTTCATCCCACGTTGTTAATCATTTTCAGGTGTATCTCGAGATGTGCTACAAGGTCACGAATCTTACTTATTGGTGGCCACGGGGCCTTTTATGTGTAGGCGGAATGCCATTGATGAAAAAGGGTGAAATCCTTCCTCTTGATTTAAATGATGTAAGCCTGCGGGCACTTTATTTAGTTATGTTCATGTTGCATTCATTTTTATATTCGAATGAGAGAATCCTTACTCATGTATTTCTTGTAAATATAAGGAGCTTCTGTATGCTAACTCTGAAATTGAATGTATACTAATGGCTTGGTAACAGTAATCCGAGTAATAAAAAGTGGGGCGTGACAACTTGGTATCAGAGTGAGCCGGGTTTGAATACTTGGCCGGGAAGTGGTTTTTACCACAAGGGGTTTACTATGCTTAGTGAGGACATTGCACATAGTTAGGATAAATATTAGGATTTATGTGTTGCATTTATGTGAGCATGGGATTAAGTTTCTTGGATAGTACTTGTGGCCGGTGAACTTACTTTGAGGTCCTCTTGGAAACACGCCTGATCAACGTGGTTTCTAATAGGAATTCTTTGGGAGTTTCGGAACGGGTGGCTATCCTCGTGGACTTGATTCGATTATGTGTTTAGATGTTTAAATTGTTTATATGCCTTGTGAATTGTAAGTTTTGGGAGTTAAGTGTGTATTGTAGCTTAGTGGTGGTGAGTGTGTGCCTCTGGGAGGCCGTTGCGATGAGCACTTAGTTAATTTTGTTTTCGAATTTTATAGGATGTCTGCACGACTGAATAGAGAACGGATGAGTCGTAGGAGTGTCGGCAGGGACACGGTAGTTCCCTTACCACCAGTCGTTGCAGCATCAGCTATCGGCGAGGAACTTGCACGCGAGGTTGTGAGAGCAGTACAAGATGCTCTAGCTCGCAATGAGGGGGACAACGGGTGTACCCTCAAGCTTACCAAGGAGTTTCTTCGCTCCAATCCACCAGAGTTTTTGGGGGAGGCAAGACCGCCGAAGGTGGAGAGTTGGTTGGAACAGATTACCAAGACTCTTGATATGCTCAGAGTCGAGGACGAGGGGTTAAGGGTTTCTTTGGTAGCCTTCCAATTGAAAGGAGATGCAAATTATTGGTGGAAGTATGTGAAAGGTACCATAGGTGCCACGTGGGTTGCATTTACTGAGGCCTTCCTGGCCAAGTTTTTCCCTCCTTCTGCTTGGGAAAGGTTGAGGGAACAGTTCGTTGAGTTGCGCCAGAATGCTACTCTTTCGGCTCAGTTTGAGATGAGGTTCACTAGTTTGTCGAGATTTGCTCCACAGTTGGTGGCAATAGAGGAGCGCCGTTGTTATGAGTTTGAGAGGCGGTTACATGAGGATATTCGAGAAAAGGTGGTTGGATCTACGTGGAGGAATTATTTTGCTTTAGTTGAGGTGGCGGTCCATGTGGAGGCCGTGGTTAGCAGTGTTGGTCGAGTTAGAGAGGAGGCCACTTCAGTAACTCCTACGGTTCATAAGCACCATAGGCTTAGCAAAAGGTGGAGGCGAGCACATGCTCACTCCCAGACTCAGTCCTTGTCTTCGTCGCGGGTTTCGAGCTCATCCGTTGGGGGAACCAGTGAGGTTTAGGCTCCAAGTCAGGTTCAGAATTGGAAGACTACTGTTTGTTTTACTTGTGGTTTGCAGGGCCATGTTAAACGTTTTTGCCCTTTGTGTGTGAACCCTTCAGACGTTTCAAAATCTAGTTGAACTCTGTCCCATCAGTCCAGTCGGGGACGTTATCGGTACCAGACCCGAAGAGGCCAGGCTTCGGAGGCTTTGCGAGGGTCAACTTTTAAACCAGTGTGGTAGTATCACCTCCGAGAGGGACTTTTGTTTTAGAGATTTATGTTACGAGTGGTGAAATTTTTGTTATTGATCGGTGTCCTGTAGGATGTTGAGGCACCGTGGTTATGTGTTACATATTGTAGACACGCTCGGAGAACTCCCGAGAAAATTTCGTTTTGTTCTCTAGCTATTATAGTTTGGACTCAAATGTCACGGTTTTGAATATGATCTCGCAAAGTGCAATGCAAGACCGATAAATCACCAAAGAGTCCAAATCTGGCAAATCATTTTGGAAAACTGATTTTTAAGAAAGAATTGCCAAACATTGACTACTTTGCCAGTTATAGAGTTGCCACCTAAATATTTTATTTTAGGGAAATTTAGGAAACCCTAACTCGTGCCTAAGGCCACGTGTCCGTCATCACCAAAGTTGCCTTGGCTTGGGAACTTGGGTACGATTGGGGAAGATTATGCAATGAGCACCCCCGCTCGCCCGATCAAAGATCGGCTTGTACTAAGCATGATATCTTGTTTTTGAAAACACATGTGTTCTTATTCCAGTTAATTAGCTAGAATTACTATGTGATGCGCACAACACACAAGTATAGACTAGATCGCCTAATTTGGAACAAAGCATCGCATATCTGTTTGTTTGGAGATGGTCTAAAGTTTGCTACTCGCAAGTAGGCTAAAACATGGATTGCAATGAATCGTTCCAATCCAAGTAATCCAACCTTTACCCACAGGCATTCAGGCAATTGTATCACATAAGCAATTAGCCTCATGGCAAGTATGCTGTCATGTTAACACTAACACACATGCAAGATGCTAAAGCATAAACACTTATAGTGTACTCCGAGCCAAAACAAGAAACTAGTTAGTAATCATGCATGATCCTAGTTCATGTTGAGATGGCTAATGCAACACATGCAAAATGCAACTAGAATAGGCTCGGCTATCCTATTAATGGCATATAAGATGCAGCTTGATACATGTATTCAACATGGAATTGAAATACGATGCAATTAGTATGATACGCCGAGCCCGGTGCATGCAATACTGATGAATGAATGCAAACATGCATAGCATAAGGTATGCTAATTGAAATATGCCCTAAGACTAACCATCGTAAGCGATTAAGTAAAAGGGAGGAAGAAATGGAGGTTGGAAGACATGCATCACACACACGCACGCTTATTACAAAATTATGCCCTCTTGACGGAGGGTCCGAATAAATAATACAAACCAACTAATTAACTAACTATCCTAGCTAATTAATTATTACAAAACTCTTAACTAATTAAGCAAATTAATTGAGTTACAAAACAGCTAAAGTACGAAATGAAAGAGGCTGCCACAGCTTTGCCTCGGAATGATTGAATGATGCATGCTCGATCGCCTCGCTCGGAAACCCGTTGCCATGCCTCATGTTGCCTCTGTTTGCACTGTTCTGCACCTCTGAGAACTGTGAAAACATCTGTGATGCTTTTGAACCATTTCATGGCCATGCTGAGAGGTCATTGGCCAAGAGGAGTGGCCATCGGCCAAAGATTATTGCTATCGGCCAAACTGATAGCCGATCGGCATAAGGTGGCCGGTCGGCAGTTCTAATGGTTGATCGGCTAACATTTCCTGCAAATTCCTGCTTTTGCTGCAACAGAGCACTAACAGAGGCATGGCAAGGTATTTTCAAGAAAATGTTTGTGCCACCACACTCCTTATCATGTTTAAGGCTCAAAAGAGTGTAATGCTCGACACTCGAGCCATCAATCATCCATCTCAATGCATGATGGCCAAAGAAGTCAAATTGCAAAAGGTCAATAAGTGCATGACAAATGAGACACTTGGACCATCACCTTATCATGGATAATCAAAGGCAATGGAGACAAAAGGGATTGGACCATTTTCATCACTTCAAGTATGAAATGGACCAATTCACTTTGTGTTCAATATAACGTCCGGTTGAACACAATGCAATGCACACATGCAACATGTTTATCTCGGCACATTTTACTTGATTGATTTTGTTTACACATTTTAACATTAGCAATCCATTCATTAATCAACTTGTCCAACTATGAGAGTCCTCTAATGAGAGAGAGGTCTATCAAAGAGAATGGTTTAAGGCATGGGAGAGACTAATGCATTTGACTAGGAGTAACCCTCAAAAGAGGGTTGAAGCCATTTAAGCACAAGTCTCAATCCTTTGCATTAAACTCAAACTCAAGACTAACCAATTCTCAAAACAAATCAAAAGTGAAAAAATGAGGAGGATGGCAGATTTTCAGTGCTAAAGTGGCATGAAATGCAAGACTCTACTATGCAAACATTGCATGCGCAACATGCTAGAACACTCAAGCGTTGAAACTAGTGAAGAGCTATACGCTAGGACCATGCAATGCAATGCGTAATGGACTAAACCAACTCTGGATAGAGCTTAATCACATCAAAATAATGGCCTAAACATGCTGGAATTTGAAGCTCAAAAGGCTAGACAAGCATGCGCACAAATTGGCTCACCAACAAGGCATGAAGACACAACTCTCAAACACTTTGAAGGAGTGCAAAATGTGAGAGTGTGGCAATGCAATATGCTCTGAAATCTCATGGTAAATGATGCCAAATCATATACATGTCACAAATTATGCATGCTATGGTGCTCAAAACTTAAAGCTAACAAGGCCAATTGCACTACAACTATGCAATATAAGAACCATATGGAAAGTACAACCAAAAACAGTCCTAAAGTATGCGGAAAAAAATGCTAAAACATGTATGGAGCAAAGCTGAAACAAGCTAGCATGAAGGGTCAAAACATCAAGTAAGCTAGGCTAATGTGCATGATTACAATACACCTACCAAGACCAAGCATGAGATGACTTTGCCAACAAAAATCAGAGTTATATCATGGAAAAATAGGACCAAATACACACTGAAATCATAGCTCACAAGCTTAGGCAAGATGGCATACGCAATGGCTCATGTTTAAGGCATACGACACCAACTCTCCAAAGCATTGAAAGAGTGACAAAAGTGAGTGTATGGCAACATTATATGGACTGAAATAACATTTGAAATCATGCCAAATCATGGAAATAGTCCAAGCAATGCATGTTAATGGACTCAATACACAAAGCTAGTGAGCAAGATTGAACCATGGCTATACAAAGCAATGCATGCATGGCCAAAACAACATGAATCAGACCTTAAACATGGTAAAACATGAATAAAATCTTCTTAGAGTCGAGCCAAAAGCATGCTAGAAAGATGATCAAAAGCATGATACGCATTAGGCTATTGAATGGAAATGCACTACAAGTGCATGGAGCATGCAAGAGGCCATCAAACCAACTTTAGACAAAGTTATGACATGCTAAATAATGACCAAAAACATGCTGAAATGGAGCTCATACATGCTTAACAAACATGCTACTTCATGAGGCATATAAGGCTAGTTTGCAAGAATTACACTACAAGTGTATAAAGCATGCATATGGTGACCAAACCAGCCATGGAAAGAGTTAAGGAAGGTCCTAAAAGTCACAAAAAAGTGCCTGAACTAAGCCTCAAAATGGTAGAAACACAAGCTCTTTTGGAGGGCCATCAATACAAGCAAACAACGGAAGAGGAGGGGGACAACCCCCTCCTATTTTGAGCCTCAAAACAAGTTTTCTACCACTGAAATTCCTCTGGAATTTAGTGATTTTAAGGACAAAAAGATGTTGTTTGAAAAGTTTGAAAGTTAGCTCACAAGGCCTTACAAAGCCAAGGAGCAAAAGGGAGGACAACCCCCTAGCCAACCAAGGCACAAACCAAGACTTTTAGGATTGAAAAACCAGAGGAAAAACAAAGATTTTTGTAGTTCAACACCACCCCAAAAAATAGTCCCAAAGTAGTGTGCAAAGGTGGTGAAGTAAGTGTGCAAAACAAATACAAAAGAGGAGAGGTGCTTACCCTTGTAGCACAGCAGCAAGAGGGCCTCTTTCTTGGCTCAAATGACCTTCTATCAGCCCAAAAACCAATTCCAAGAGACCTCAGCACATGGATATGCAACTTTGATGAAGGATGCCTAGGCAAAGGAGTTGCATTTCTCTACTTCTATGCACTTCTATGCATCAAAGGGCAAGAGAGAGAGGCTTTAGAGAGAGAGAGGCAGAGATTTTCCTCTGAAAATTCTATAGAGAGAGAGAGGGATTTTAGTGAGAGAAGCTCTCAAACTTGCTTAGGAAGTTCTATCCCTTTAGAAATGAGATAATTGGCTCCATATATAGCAATGCAAAGCTTTTGGTCGAAAATATCTAAGCATGGGACAGCTGGAGGTTGTGTGGAACAGCTGGAGATGAAATATCTTCAAAAAATCTGAGTTTGGGTCATTCTTGGCCGATCGGCCATCTTTAGTGCCAATCTGTTACTTGTGATGGCCGATCTACTACTTTTTTGGCCGATTGGCACATTTGTGGCTGATAGGAAATTCTGCTATGCAGGTCCAACTTTAAATGGGCATAACTCCTTCATATGAACTCCTTTTTAGGTCATTCTTATGCCCAAATTGAAGCCCTGGAAGTAAGCTTTCCAATGGTGGAATTCTTGCATCAAAATTCTAACTGTGTAAAAAGTTATGTCTCTTTTAGTAAAGACTGCTCAGTTTCGGTGCAATCGGAATAATGCCCAAATTCAACCAATCATATCTCCTCCATCCGGACTCGTCTTTAGGAGATTCTTGAGTAAAAAATGAAACCCCGGAAGTCTTCTTTCCAACGGTGGTAACCTCATAGCTTAAATCCAAGTATACAAAATGATAGGCCCGATTTAGAGAGGACCGCTCGACTCTCTCTTAGCGATTCATGCCCATCTTCTTTTCCAACTTGGTTTCTTCCCTCTTCTCCTCTTTTCTTCAACTCCAAACCCCTAAACCAGGTGTTTTGAAATATTTTTCAAAGAGTTCATCTCTCTTTCATTCATTTCCACTTTGTCCTCGCTCAGTTTACCAAAAAGCGCATCATTTAACAAAATGCGAGCCTCGGAACATCATAGGAACTTTATTTCAGAAATATTTTGAAACAGAGGGTTTTAAGGTCAAAAAATCATCCAAAACAGCTTTGGTCCAAAATGGGATGTGAGGTTGGGATTTGACTCTCCTCTTGTCGAAGAAATCGAACTTTTGCTCTGCATATCTTTCACCATCAAGTAAACCATCAGTAGTGCCCAAGTCTTAAGGACGGTAAAAAATGGGGTGTCTACACATATGTATATGTATTGTTGTTTGTTACCCTCTTGTGTTGGGGCTTGCAAATGGAACTTGAACTCCCTGTTATGTTTATGTAATGAAAAGTTGTTAATGGGATTGATGATCCTAGCGTTGTTATATATTAAATAACGAATTATGTGTTAGTCATGTGTTGGCCTTCGATTCTTAATTAATTTGGAAACTGTTTGTGGAAAATGAGAAGTCTATAGAAATTTTGTGACTAGCGTAGTGTTAGGATGAGGGCCAAATTTTTATTTTAAAGCTTTATTTATGTTAAGTTCGAGGAAATGTAAGGCCTTAGAGTTTAGTGGAGATTAGTGGGAGTGATATAGGAATGTCTAAGGGAGTGTGAGATCTATATCTTGGTATAGTGAGGAGAGCACTTGTGTGTGCCACCTAGTGTGTTGGGTTGTTTATTAGTGAGTTGGTGGTGGTCTTGTCGATTGTGAGTGGGGTTAGTGTTATGCCATGGTCAGTTGTGAGTTAGAGGCGTTGTTAGATTGTAAAGAATTTCACAGGTAGATGCTTGAAGTATTACTAGTGTGGCGAATGGTTTACGTTCTCAAGTGATAAGTGTACCATTGATGAGAACTTTAATGAGCTATTATGGAATTTTAATGATTATAAGGGGATCGAAATGTGTTTGATAAAGTTAAGTAACGAGGCTAAAAGCTAAGAATTATTGTGGAATTTCTAATGTTATGAGGAAATTTGAACTTTTGAATTAAGCATTGGTGAGTACCAGTATGTTGATTTGTGGAAATAAGATGCTATGAGGAATTTTTCACATTATAACGAAATTAGAATTGTTGATTGGAATATTAGTGAGCACATGTGTAAAGATTTATGAGAATATAGTGTTATAAAAGGTTATTTTGAAATTTCAACAATTATGAGAGAACTGGAATGTGTTGAATTAGTTTAGCAATGAAGTTGAAAGCTAAGAATTACGGTGAAATTTTTGAAATTTCCACTGTTATAAGGAAATCAGAATATTTGACTAGAATGTTGGTGAGTATAAGTATGTTGATTTGTGGAAACCTAGCATTATGAGGAAATTAGAATCTTTAATGGAAGCCATGAAAGCTATATGGGTTATATGTCAAATTAGACCATGAGAATATTTGGGAAATTAAGGAATTTGATGATCAATGAAATATGTAGAACTATGGTAATTGAGGATCAGAAAATTATTTGATATGTAAGACGGTATATTTTGGCGGGGAACCTATTATGTGAAATGTTAAACCGTAAAGTCTCATGCCTTTATTGAATGACCTTGAAAGTCCGATTGGAATCACGTTGGCCAGCGTAACTTCGAATCGAAAATTCTTGGTAAATTCCATGGGAATGAATAGGTTGCCCTAACGATGTCTTTGCATGATTGTATGTTTCATGATGAATTATGTGATGCTATGTGCTATGTTTGAAGTTAACGATATCACCCTAACTGCTGCTAACCTTTGTCTTGTGTCTTTAGGAAAAGATGATGAAAAATAGGAACGAAGTGGAAATTATGTCTTTATCAAAATGATTAGACAAAGCAAAAAAAGTGTTAGAGAATGTGGTGAAAGCTATGCAATACTATGATACTGTTCAAATTCAGAAGAAGAGGTTAGGTGTGAAATCAAAACGAGAATCAAAAAGTAAGTCTAAGAGTTTTGTGATTGGAGAGACAAATGGTTCTAAGCAAGATGGTAGAAAGAGTATAACTGCCCCAATATGTCCAACGTGTCACAAGCTTCATAGACAATTATGTCATTGACTTACGGGAGCATGCTTCAAATGTGGAGGAATAGGACATCGGATGAAAGATTGCCTAAAAGCAAAATGATGTCCCAAGTCACTTAATATGAATGAAGGTTAGTACTTAATAAAGAGATCAATAAGAATATGTTTAGTGAAGAATCATATTATTTGGGAATGTTGTACCATGAATATGACCCAAAACCCCAATGAATGCGAATGAACCTTATATCTATTAAGTGAATGTTAATCACACACCTAAGTGAGTTGTCTTTGACTTCCGAGATTAAATATCTTTCTTGTGGGACTAGTGGAGTAAATCCCCCACTTATTTGACTAGATGACTCATGAATTGCATGAGAGCAAACATCCAAATCATTGTGGTCAAAGAATTTGTGGATCAAGAATTCGGATTAGTTATCGATGTTGTATCAAATATATAATCTAATTTCAGGAATTCAAGTGGCTATTCGCAATAAATTGTTGTGATTTGTTTGAAACAAAAGAGTCAGGTCATAAACATTATTCGCATTAATCCCTTGCTATTTATGAACTATGAATCACTATCTGTGAGTAACAACTCCGTAATGCTATATTTGAATAAAAGTGATTTCAGAGTGATAAGACATGACTTGGTCTATGAAATTTATTTTGTGAATAATGAATGAATGTTCAAGTTTTTTTTTTTTTGGAAATGTATTTGTGGTATCCTTAGCAAACCATCGCCCAGGGGAGATAATACTATGGCCTGTGGTCATGAGACCCTCGCCCGGGGGAAACAATACTATGGCCTATGTATGTTATATGATACCCAGTACTGGGGGCTGCATTATTTAACTTGATGTCTTGATATACATGACCAATGTGAGATGTAATGCTAAAGGAAATACCACGCATGATTTGAATATGAATATGAATATGACTCTGTTTCTGTTTACGAATACGAGCATGACTATGTTTCTAATTTGATAAGGGATTCGAAATTTGATTTCTGAATCTATTATGGACATCATTCATTAAAACTTTTACTTTGTTATTGTTCACTAGCCATCGAATCAAGGAATTGAAGTATGAGAATGTCAATGATAGAATATTTTGAATACATTTGACAGAAGGGAGTATAGTCATGAGTATTATATGAGATTGAGCCTTGATTATTTGGGGTATGTGAATTATAGAGACGATAATGAATCGCCAATTTGGGTACTTAACCAATAAGTGATTGGGAATAAGTTCAATTTATGTGGAGTAACTCCAATGAAAAGAAGTCACCTAGGGAAGGAATTGAAATGAGACCAAGTTATATGATTGATTTTCTGTACAAGTATCTTAAGTTTGGAGGACCAAACTTCCTAAGGGGGGAAGGCTGTAACGACCCCATCACGTAAAATGATTAGCATTTAATTAATTAAGGAGATTTGGATTATAATTGCCAATTATTCTAATTTAATCTGAGATTTATGAAAATTATGGAAACTGATTCATATATGATTCTATTGAGGATTTATTTTGAGACTTGAAATTGAAAGACTAATGGCACAAGAGTGTATAATTAGTGAATTGAATTATTTTAAATTCAAGTATCGGACCATATGGAAGTTTAATTAAATATTCGATTTAGATTTGTGAAATTGAGACTTGATTAATTAGGTCTGAATCGGAGTTAATTAAGTTATGAGAATTGAGAATTCAAATTATTATGAATTAAATTTATTTATGAAATGTTCAATTGAGTATATAATTTATTGACAAAGACTTTGAGGTTTAATTTGAAATTGGAAGCCTTGACGATTTAAGAAACTAAAATTGAGGATGAAAATAAGTTTAATTTAATATTTGGAACCTTTTGGGAGTTCGATTAAAAATCTGATTCAGATTGATAAATTTAATTATAATTAATTGGGCATTAATTGAAGTCAATTAGACTAATTAAATTGTGTGGGACTTGTGATTAGTTATGATTAATTAAATTTTGATTAATCAAGATCAATTAAAATTAAGAGGTGATGAATTAAACTAATGGATAATTAGTGACTAGTCTACTCCTACTCAAATTAATTAAAATGAAATGTATATGGAAATAAATTCTAGAACCTTTAAGCCTACATTTTGTTTTGTTCAACCATTCATTTGGTAAGAAAACCTGGACGTAGAGAGAGAAAAGGGAGAGGGAGTGTAACGCCCTCAAAATAAACCCAAAAACAGACATCCATGATACAAGAAAAAGATATCACATTTCATAAATCAGAGTATTCTTACAGAATATATTACATGTTGACAACAAAAGTAAATGTCCTACGGGCTTGCAACTTTCCAAGTCAACATTTGGTTACAAAAAGGAGAGTACCAACTCTACACAAAATAAGCCCTTGGCTTGATATACATGTAATACAAAAAGTAATCAAAAAGGTCTCTCAGCCACTAAGCCTCCCAAGCTACGTCCTTGGAGGTGGCATGTCACTTGCACCTGAAAATGATGTCCCAAATAGGGTGAGCCAACGCCCAGTAGAGATATGCTAAACATAATATGAGCAATCTCATGCCAACAATACTCCAAACTGCTATTTTACAGAAATTTCATCCGCGGGACTCGGCACCCATGTATAGATATTTTCAAATTGCCATTTTACGGAAATTTTATCCGCGGGATTCGGCACCCATGTGTAATTATTTTCGAATTGCCATTTTACGGAAATTTCATCCACGGGATTCGGCACCCATGTATTCAATTACTCATCATATACAATGACCAACTAATACACATATTTGTTGTATTATTCCAACCGTCATACTCAATGACATACTCAAATTGATTAATTTTAATTCACCTAATCATCATGCAGTGTCTACAACAATCAAGACTATCCTTCACCGATAACCCAAAGCAGTTATTTCTAAACAGATAATAAATGCACCAACAGATAAATTATCAATAATTCTCAAAGGTGAGTGATTATTAAGTCCAACTCCACCATTCTACTACATAATGAGCCAATTTCACTATTTCACAATGAAAGTCACTAATTACACTAATGACCCACTAAAACCCAAATATGGCATTAAACAACTACAATTTCACTAATGACCCACTAAAAATTTGGGCAACAAGAGTTGAGACAAAAGCTCAACCAACCTGTTTGAAACACGCCCAAGACAATTCTAAACTCAAATGCAAAGAGTTAAAGAGACTTTGTGCTGGAAATTAATCCAAGAGCCAAGGAAGGAAGAATACAAGAAGAGAAGTAAAGAAAGTGAGGGAAAAGCTCAAAGATTTCAACAAATTAAAGCTCTAGGTATGAAATTTAAGCTAAAATCTTGTAGGAAACTCATCTAAAGGTTGAGTTCATGAAATAATTGGGATTAATTAATTTGTTAGGAAATGTCAAGAAGATGATGACAAGTAAACTAAGTTCACATCCATGGTTGCTTGTCTCATGTTCATCATTTTGCACTTGGTTTTGAAGATCTTGTATAACATAAGAGTATATATATATCTTGCATGTTTTCAAGAACAAAAATCATGGCTCATATGTTTAATTTCTTGTTTTGAAAATCAAGAAGAAATAGAATCCACTTGTATGTAATTTACATATAATGAAAAGAAAAGAATTAAGGTCAAGAACTAAGAGATTAATTTGGAAAATTTATCAAGTGAGTTTAATTTGTGTTATTCCTCATGAATTTGGACTTCATCTTTGCATGCATCAATGAATTTTTAAGAGATTTGAAGAATTAATTTCATGTTTGGGTATAAGAAGAACTAGTTTTGGTAAATTATAAATTCATGAACATTTTGAGCTTAATTTTGAATTAAAGGGATTTTTATGTAGATGGTTTGATTTTTATTATAATTTCATACATGCAAAGTTTCATGACTCCAATTTCATGATTTAAAGGAAAATAGAAAGAACTTGAAGTTGAATATCTGTAATTAAAAAGAAAATGAGAAATTGAAGCTATGTTCAAATTTATGAAAATTAATTTAGAAATTGATTATTTTTAGTTTGATGTTGAATATCTTACATGAATTTGGGTCTTATTTCTATATGCATGTAATTTGGAGGAATTAAAGAATAAATATGGGTTTTGACTTTGATTATTAACCCATGCATGCAATGTAATTTAAGAGTTTGATTCAAATTAAATATATTTTGGAACATCTATGATTTAAGGAAATAAATTTGGAAAAAATAACTAGTTTGAGTTTGATATGATTCAAGTTTATGAGATGGATTTATGTAAATTTGAGATTCAAATCTTGTAGAATTGGCCCTTATATTCATGTTGAAAGTTATATATAAGTCTTATGATATTAATTACATTGGTTGGAACCAAGTTTGAAGCTCAAACATAATCAGGAAAAACCCAGAATCCGACCTGTCCGCTCGAGCGTGTATAGTCTCGCTCGAGCATACCCTATTTTACTAGATTCCTCGCTCGAGCGTCATAAGTCTTGCTCGAGCATAATTTGCAAGCAACCAGTACTTTTGTAGACCAAAAAGGTCCGCTCGAGCAGAGGGCCCTGTTTCAAAAATTTTGAAAGATGTTTTATGCTTCGTTTTCCGTTCTCTTTCATTTCAAAGCCCTCTTAGGCATGCATTAAACATTGTAAATGAATTAAAGAACATAAAAAGAAGCCTAAGAATATTAAACAAGTTAAAGAATGGAATAAATTGTATTGTGACTCAATTTCTATGTGTATTATGAATTGTGTAGGGTCAACTACAGGGGCGAACCAGGCAATTGAACACTGTGAGTAATAACTTAGTAAAGCTAAGTTCAAAATAAGATACTTTCTACATATGAAGTAAGATTTGTTCAATGAGATTCTATGTTTTATACTATGAATGATTGTCTAACAATAAGAAGCATTTATGACATTATGCTATGATTCAAGTATGTTACAAGTGACATTATGCTATGATTCAAGCATGTTACAAGTGAAATTATGCTATGATTTAAGTATGCTACAAGTTCCCGATACCGGAGGTTCCTTATGGAACTGACAAGCTATCTATACCCAGCTGGAGGTTCTTTTATGGAACTGACAAATTATCCATTCCCAGTCCGGAGGTTCCTTTAAGGAACTGACAAGTTATCTGTACCCGGCTGGAGACTCCTTTATGGAACTGACAAGTTATCTATTCCCAGTCCGGAGGTTCCTTTATGGAACTGACAAGTATTTTATGTGATTTGTAGCGCTAACAGATGTACTATGTAAGATTAAGCATGAACTCTGATTTTTGTATGTGATTTGAATATGAATCTGTTTCTGATTGAAATCTGAATATGGATACGACTCTATGATGGACATCGTTCATTAAAACCCTTCACTTTGTTATTATTCACTGGGCTCCAGCTCATTGTATTATTTATGTATGTAGGTGATCAGCCGTGTGACCAGGCCTGGAGTTTCTGCCTAGACTCTGTTTTGTCAGCCAACCTATGTGCCTCCCGTAGAGGTTCCGGATATGTCTAGTGGTTATGGCTAAGTACATAAAGTCCAAGTTTTGTTTTCTTGTTTAGTTAAACAAGTCTTTGTTTATTTTATAAATAGGGCTAAGTCCCCTTTTTGTCTAATCTGTATATATATGATGACGTAAGAATGATGTGTAAATATGTACATAAAAAGTTTCAAATTTTTCTGTCTCATATAAGTCTGCACAGCTCAATGGATGTTGTATATTTGTTATTTTCTTCCGCTAGCCCCTAATATTATGTTAATATGTCTCAAAGGTCTTCAGTAATCCTAAGATTACTGGCCGATTACGATGCTAAACCTATAGGGGCGGGTTTGGGTCGTGACAAATGGTAATAGTTAGCTTTTGAACAAAGTTTAAGTTTTTAGGTTCTTATTGCTCTAAAAGACTTATGTGTAACCAACTCTCTAAACTCCCATTTTCCATGAACTTGTAGACCAAAGCCTTGAAATCATTGCCTTTTAAATCAATGCTTGAGCAAGATATGATTATCTTGACAAGATTTCGGTGGCGAATGTTCTTCAGTGCTTCACATTTTGTTATGAAACTCTTGTTTGCTCCATGTTTGTGAAGCTTGAGTACCTTTACAGCAACAATTTGTTCACCAAAGTTGATAATCCCTTTATAAACATAACTATATCCTCCCTCGCCAATTAAGTTGGTTGAAGAGAACCCATTTGCTGCTTGAAAAAGTTCTCCAAAAGATCGTTGTGGATATTGATTAGCCAAGGGCAAGACTGAAGTGGCTTCATGTCTTTAACTTCTGTTTCGATAAAGAATAGCTAAAATGCACAATGGAAATAGAACAATGGTCAGAGTAATTACTAGAACTATTACTCTACAGTTGAAAAGTTGTTTCCTTTCATTTAAGACTTCCATCGGCATGCAGGCAATTGCAATGATTTAATTCCTCCACAAAGCTTACTATTTCCAACAACTGAGAAGTCACTATTGTTTGTGAAAACTTCTCTATTCGGAACTTCACCATCAAACATATTGTAGGAAATATTGAGATATTGAAAGAACCGAAACTCCCATAGAAACCTTGGAATCTACCCAGACAAGTTGTTCCTAGAAACATCTAGTTCTTGAAATCCAACTTGCTAATTGTTAGGGAAAATATATGATTTCCCACAAGTAAATCAATCAATGGGAATAAAAACTAATGCGGAAAAATTAAATCAACAACAACACAAGAATTTTTACGTGGTTCCCTCAATGCGAGGTACGTCCGCGGGGATCGAAATCCGATTCCACTATCAACCAAAAAGTTTCCAAATGATTTCAAACGAAACACAAATGATCTCACAAAACCACCTTTAAGTAAATTCCAAATAATCACAAATAAATAAGAGGAAAGATCTCACCAAATAGATGAACAAAATTCTTCGAAAACAGAATTGAAGAAGACCAAAAATCTAAATCAAAATAGCTTCACCGAATTGAATTCCACCGAATTAACTTTGATCTAATAACCATTCACACAACAACCTTATGCTCCAAGAATAAATCCCACCGAAAAAGGGCAATTGTTTGTAGCAGCTGCATTATCTCATTTGGGAAAAAGAAGTCTATATCTTTATATTGTTGAATCTTGGGTTTTTATCAAAACCCTGACTGTTACCAAACTGAATTGGGCCTCCAAAAGTTAGATATAATATATTTTTAATATATTATGACCAACACCAAACCAAATTAAACTCTTTTAATAAACCAATTGGGTCCCATACTCCACTAAGGAGGTTTACCCAACAATTCTCCCCCTACCGACTTAGGTGAAGACATCAACCATACCCGCCAAAGTTCGATACTTTAAAAGTTTGTCCCTTGACAATGTCTTAGTCAACATATCCAAAATATTATCATCTGTGTGAACCTTTTTGAGTTGTAACAATTTCGAATCTAACACATCACGA
The DNA here is from genome assembly GCA_025200525.1 of Camellia lanceoleosa. Lineage (NCBI taxonomy): Eukaryota > Viridiplantae > Streptophyta > Magnoliopsida > Ericales > Theaceae > Camellia > Camellia lanceoleosa. The sequence continues at coordinate 92,316,587 of CM045758.1, read as the reverse complement.
ATCCAATGGTATCTGACATCAATGTGTTTCGATCTCGAATGAAAAATAGAATTTTTACTCAAATAAATAGCACTTTAACTATCAGAATAAAGCACATACCTTTCTTGCTTCAAATCCAACTCTTGCAAAAATTTCTTCAACCATAACTCTTATTTGCAAGCTTCCGTAATGGCAATAAATTCAGCTTCAGTAGTTGAGAGCAACACATTTTTGTAATTTAGATTGGCATGACACAGCTCCCCCTGCAAATGTCATCACATACCTCGAAGTAGATTTCCTAGAATCAACATCACCGGCCATGTCAGAATCCGTGAACCCATCAAGCATCGGCTTACCATCCTCAAAACACAAACACACCTTTGAAGTCCCTCAAAGATATCTTAGAATCCATTTTACTGCTGCCCAATGTTCTTTACCCGAATTAGAGAGAAAACGACTCACCACACCAATTGCGTGAGCAATATCCGGCCTTGTACAAACCATGGCGTACATCAAAGAACCAACCACTGAAGCATAAGGAATTTTCTGTATCTCTTCCTTGTCTTTCTCACTTGTAGGACATTGATTCGAACTAAGCTTGAAGTGACCCGCAAGTGGACAACCAACTGACTTTGCTTTATCCATGTTGAACCTCTCAAGAACTTTTTCAATGCAGCTTTCTTGAGACAACCAAATTAGCCCCTTTTTGCGCTCACGAACAATTTTTCTACCAAGTATTTGTTTTGCCGATCTCAAATCTTTCATAACAAAAAACTTTCTCAACTCCAATTTCAACCTGTTAGTCATAGTATAATCTTGACCAACAATTAACATGTCATTAACATAAAGCAAAAGAATAATAAATTTTCCATCTGAAAAAAATTTCACAAACACACAATGATCCAAAGTGGTTTTAGAGAAACCATTATTCATCATGAAAGAATCAAATTTTTTGTACCATTGCATTGGGGCATGCTTGAGGCCGTACAAACTTTTCTTCAATTTGCAAACAAATTTCTCTTTCCCTTTCTTTACAAAACCTTCCGGTTGCTCCATGTAAATTTCTTCTTCAAGGTCACCATGAAGAAATGAGGTCTTCACATCAAGTTGCTCAACTTCAAGGTTCATACTTGCAGCCATGCTAAGTACAACTCGACAAGAAGACATCTTAACAACCGATCATCAAAGTCAATACCTTTCTTTTGCCCAAAGCCTTTCACAATAAGGCGTGTCTTGTACCTCAGATTCTTGCCATCATCCTTCAATTTGAAGACTCGCTTATTTTTCAGAATTTTCCTCTCTTTATTCAACCTCACTAAATCATAAGTGTGATTTTCAAGTAAGGAATTCATCTCCTCTTCCATGACCTTTTTCCAATCATCTTTCTTTGTATGCTCAATTTCTTCTTGGTAGCTCTCAGGCTCCCTTTGATCAGAAATCAACACAAATTCATTGGGAAGATACTTTTTCGAAGGTTGTCGGTCTCTTGTAAATTTCCTCAACTCAAGTTGTGGTGGCGGTTCTTGAGTTGGATGCTTTTCTTCAATTTTTGGCTCAACTTCATTAGGATTAGTATCATCTTCCACATCTTCAAGAGGTGGCTGCACATCTCCTCCATTTTCATTATCCACTGAAGATGAAGGAGATGAATCAATGTCAATGAGATCACTAGTTTTGGCTCCGATTGATCACTTTTGCCAAAGTCTTCAATTGTTTGGTCTTCAAGAAACACAACACCATGGCTTCAAATGACTTTCTCGTCAACCGGATCCCATAATCTATAACCAAATTCATCACGCCCGTAACCAAGAAAAATGCATTGTCTTGACTTGCTATCAAGCTTGGACCTTTAAATCTTTGGAATGTGAATAAAGGCTCGGCAATCAAACACTCTCAAGTGCTCATAAGACACATCTTAACCAGTCCAAACTCTTTTTGGGACATCACCATTCAAAGGATAGGAAGACGATAAATTAATCACGTCAACCACTGTCCTCATTGCCTCACCCCAAAAGGATCTTAGCAATTTAGCTTGTGAAAGCAAACACCTTGTTCTTTCCACAATGGTACGGTTCATTCTCTCGGCAACTCCATTTTGTTGAGAAGTCTTCTTAACTGTTTTTTGGTGCTGAATACCTTGACTGTGACAATACTCATCAAATGGCCCAATGTATTCACCACCATTGTCTAATCAGATGCACTTCAATTTCTGTCCTGTTTCTCTTTCGACCATGGCTTGAAAATGCTTAAATACATCTAGAACTTGATCTTTAGTTTTTAGTATAAAAGCCCAAACTTTCCTTGAAAAATCATCAATGAAAGTAACAAAATAAAGTGAACCACTATGTGTTTTAACTTTTAAAGGACCACAAACATCCGAATGAATCAACTTTAAAACATTTTCTTTTCTAGAAGCAACATTTTTATGAAAAGAAACTCTATGCTGTTTACCCGCCAAACAATGAACACAAGTTTTAAGATGTGTACCTTTAAAACCGGGCAGAAGCTCTTTTTTAAACAAAACTTGTAGCCCCTAACTCATATGGCCAAGCCGCTTCTGCCACAATTCGGTAGAAGTATCATCTTTATGTGCATTGACAATACCTTTATAAATTTGTCTTTGCATTGAATAAAGTGTATGAGTCTTCTTGCACTTAACCACCACCAAAAAACCCTTTGTGAGCTTCCATATTCCATTACCAAATCTATTGTTGAAGCCTTCAGCATCTAACTTCCCAGTAGAGATCAAATTAAGGCGAATGTCGGGAACATGCCTCACATTTTTAAGCAACAACTTGCAGCCCAAATTTGTTTCTAAGCAAACATCACCCATGCCAATAATCTTGGACAAACCTTCATTACCCATTCGAACACACCCATAATCTCCTTTGGTGTGGGTACTGAAGAAATCACCTCAAGAAGTCACATGAAAAGAAGCACCAGAATATATCACTCAATTACTCTCTTGGACCACAAAATTGATACAATCATCTTCACAAATGACCATGAGATCATTAGTAGTAACCGCCGTTGTGTCTTCTTACTTCTTATCTACACATTTGTCACGTCTTTTCTCCTTGTTCTTGAGCTCTTGGCATTCCCGTTTCATGTGTCTTTTCTCATGGCAATAATGACACTCAATGTTTTTCTTTGAAAAAGAACCATCTCTTGATTTGTCACGGCTTTGATCACGACCATGAGGAGTATTACTCTTCTCCCTTGTTTTGGTTCGGCCTCTCATAACAAATGCCTTCGAATGAGAGGAACCCGCTGATTTTCTTCTAATTTCTTCATTCAACAAGCTACTAGTGACTTGGCTTATTATCACAACTCTATCGGGTATCGAATTACTAACTGTCATAACCAAAGCCTCCTAACTTTCAGGTAAAGAACTAAGAAACATCAAAACCTACAACTCATCATCAAAAATAATTTTCATAGAAGCAAGTTGGTTAACAATAATCTTTATTTCATTCAAATGTTCCGAAATGGGGCTGCTATCTTTATATTTTAAATTAACTAACATATAAAACAGAAAACTTTATTTGTGGCTTGTTTTCTATCATAAAGACCTTCTAATTTTTTTTATAAATCATGTGCCGAAGTTTCAGTAGCAACATGATGAAACACATTGTCATCAATCCATTGACGAATAACTCCAGCGGCTTTTCTATTAAACCTCTTCCATTCATCGTCTTTCATACCCTCGAGTTTGCCATTATCACCCTCAATAGGCCCATACAAATCTTTAAAAAATAATAGCTCCATTTTAGATTTTCAAGTTACCCAATTACTTCCATTGAAACTGGACATACGACCCACATGTCCTTTCATTTTTTTTACACAAATAAATAAACCTAAATAAAACGTAAGCTCTGATACCAGTTGTTAGGGAAAATATATGATTTTCCACAAGTAAATCAATCAATGGGAATAAAAACTAATGCGAAAAAATTAAATCAACAGCAACATAATAATTTTTATGTTGTTCCCTTAATGTGAGGTACGTCTACGAGATTGAAATCCGATTCCACTATCAACCAAAAAGTTTCCAAACGATTACAAATGAGATACGAATGGTCTCACAAAATCGCCCTTAGGTAAATTCCAAATAATCACAAATAAACAAGAGGAAAGTCCTCACCAAATAGATGAAGAAGACCACAAATCTGAATCAAAATAGCCTCATTGAATTGAATTCCATCGAATTAACTTTGATCTAATAACCATTCACACAGCAACCTTATGCTCCAAGAACAAATCCCACCAAAAAAGGACAATTGTTTGTAGTAGCCGAATTATCTCATTCGGGAAAAACAAAGGCTATATCTATATATTGTTGAATCTTGGGTTTTTGTCCAAACCCTAGCTGTTATCAAACTGAATTGGGCCTCCAAAAGTTAGATATAATATATTTTTAATATATTATAATCAACACCAAACCAAATTAAACTCTTTTAATCAATTAATTGGGTCCCATACTCCACTAAGGAGGTATACCCAACACTAATTTCCGGTGGGATTTCGCCATGAAAACTAATGTCAAGCGTCCAGTTTAGAAATGTTGGTTGTGCTACTTTTCTAGGTCCTACTTGGCTCCTCTTCCTTTTCCAATATGATTTGGGGATCAATGATCTTCATCACTTGCTCCAGAAGACATTTTTACATAGCTATGGAGGTTTACATTGCCCGTAAACATGTTATTAGTTGGTCTTTTTCCAGTAAACATTTCCAGTAGTAATACTTTATAACTGTACATATCACCTTGCGTTAATACCTCCTCACTCATGTCGTACTCTGAACTATGACATAGTGAAAAAAAATGCCCAAATTTTTTAATTTTGATATAATTGTTAAACTAGTAAGTTGCATTTCTCTTGCTGAAAAAAAAAAAAAAAAATCTTCAATATTTCAAACAAATTATATTACCTCAAGGCTAATATCTGTGTTCGGATACCATAGGGTAGTAGACAAGAGTTGATTTAATTTGTTGCGGTAGCTAAACAAATAATAACGCAAAGTCAATGATAGTCATCTCTAAAACTGTACCAAGATTGGGATTTTTTTGTGTTCTTATTGTGTAATTAAGAATATCTTAATTGCTTTTCCTTTCACATCTACTTTGGGTGTTTGTTATAGTTTAAATGACTTCTTTATAGTTTATTTTAATTTAAAAGTCTATGCTAAACCGTTTGCTGCAATTTTTGCTTATGGTTTATAGGTAGAAATAACTTAAATAAGTCAAAAAAGTTGATTATCTCTAAGCTGTGGTAGGGATGCTTTTAGTTTATTTTTTGAAGTTATACCGAACATAGTAAACATTGGTCACAAACGACTATAATGTTTCATAACAAAATGAGTATTTACACCATCTATGAATATCACTTTACCATCATGATCTATGAATCTGGACATTTTAATCCCCTTAACGTAATATGAGTCAACATTCATAATAAATTTAGTCTACAAACTTTATTTTTAAAATAGATAAATGCTAACAAGTGCCCCCTCTGCATTGTTTAATATTGGGAAGTGTATAAAAAGTGTTTTGAAAATATGTAAAAATGTTAAAAAGTGTATTGATTTCAATAAAAAATGCATTGAATAGTGTCTTGTATTCTTCAATTTTACTTCTGCCCTAGTGCCTATTTCCATTAAGTAAAATTGAATGAAAAAAATATGTATTTTAATTATTAAACTCAATGTAGATGTACGAAAAAGTCAAAAAATGTGGTTTTCAATTGAGTTTAGTGATTAATTTTTATTTATTTTTTATTTTTTTATTTTTTTTGTCAATTTTACTTAACGGAAGTAGGTGGATGGTTTAGACTAAAAACAAGTCAAAAAATTAGGATTTATTTTGTTAATTATCAGGTAGGTAGTGAGGTTTGAACACAAAATTTATTGCCATATTGAATTGTTGACCACCAACTTATCTAAGATTTTTTATTTTATTTTATTTTATTTTTTTTGGAGGAAAATCTATGAGTTTAAATTGTTAGAGAGGGTTAATTTTATTATTTATATTAGAGTTAAATATACAAATGGTGCTCAAAATATGTGTCATGTATTATTTTCGTCCCAAATATTTTAAATATGTCAATTTGGTCCACAACTTATTAATTTTATTACTAAATAGTTCTCTCGCATTCTTCTATAATAACAGAAGTAAATGCATTTATATCAAACCACATTTACACATCAACAAAATGAAAAAAAAAAAAAAAATAATCCCAAAGTGTGTGATTTGTTTCAATTTAGTCCGTCATGTTTTAATTTTGCCGATTTGAACTTATCTAATGACATTGACATAGGTAATTTGACGAAAGTGATCCTACTTTTATTAATAATTGTAAATGAAAATAAAGGTAGGAACTATTTAATAATAAAATTAATAGATTAACAATTAAATTTACACATTAAAAATATCATAGACATTCGGCATATTTTTGAAGAGCATCTCCGTACACTACAAGAAAAATCACAATTGGCGACCAAAAAACCAAAAATCGTCGCTGAAAGTCACACAAATGGCGACTAAAACAGTTTTGGTCGCCGAACATAGCACTTTTAGCGACTAAAAGAGTTTAGTCGCCAAACATAAGGGTTTTAGCGACTAAAAGGCGATTTAGTCGCCGAAGATAGGGTTTTTAGCGACTAAAGTTTGTTTAGTAGCCAAAAGTCGCAGTTTTTGGCGACTAAATTAATTTAGTAGCCAAAAGTTCTGGTTTTGGTGACTAAAAAACAATTTTGTCGCCGATTATAGGTCTTTTGCCGACTATAAACATTTTTGTCGCTGAAAGTGTAGTTTTTTGGCTACAAAAAAAAATTAGTAGCTAACAACTCTCATTTGCCGACTAAAACTGAGTTTAGTAGCCAAAAGGGGACCTTTTTGGCGACTAAAACTCAGTTTAGTCGCCAAAACTGCTTCATTTGTACACCGAACTTTATTTTTAGCGACAAACAAATTAATTAGTAGCCGAAAATTAGTAAATTGGCGACTAAAAATTTATTTTAGTCGCCAAAAGTGTCGTCAAATTTTTTTTAGTAAATCATTCATTTTATACATAAATTATATTTAATATATATAATTATATTTATATATATAGTTTTCTATTAATACCGGTGAAATTAGTTTATAAATAATATAAGTTGCAATTATATTCGCATGAGGATTCAGTGGCATAGTGGGTGGGACTGTGCTGTGGAGGTCGAAGGTTTGGAAGTTGGAGGTCCAAGGTTCAAGTCGCAAGAGGTGCTCACGCATAGGGAAAATTTTTTTTTTTCAAAAACTCTTTTGGCGACTAAAGAGTTTAGTCGCCGAATGGTTTTCTTTTTGGCGACGATCAGTTTAGTCGGGGAAACTCAAAAAAAAAAAAAAAACTATTGGCGACTAATATTTTAGTCGCTAAATGTAAAGTTTCCAAAACTAGAATTGCATTTGGCGACAAAGTTTTTCGTCGCTGAAGACATATCTTTTGGCAACTAACAGTTTTTTAGTCGCGAAAGGCTTCCGCGACCATATATCAGCGACAAGACGGGCGACTAAAATTTTTAGTCGGGAAAAGTGCCATTTCGACATTTGGCGACTAAAATGGGACCTTTGGCGACTAAAATTTTAGTCGCCAAAGCTGCTTTTTCTTGTAGTGGTATTTAACCCATTGAGATTTGTTTGGGGCAGCATGACATATGGCATAGGTTCAATTGCCCAATATTAATTTGTTGCTGAATTGTTAAATTTATTAGAATAAAAGTCCACGTCATGAGAATAAAAGTCCACGTCCTTTCCACCAATTTCAATCATGAATGTTGCTAAATTTATGTTTGGATAGCAGGAGGGTTTGTCAGTGGAGCATTTCTCTGCGACTTGGAATAATTTTTTTTAATAATAGGTAGATTGTTGATTCTAAACCCGATGTTAATTAACATGGCAAATTAATAATGACTTCATTTTCTTGTCATAAGTGATAAGATTATTAAATTAATACAATGTAAACACATAAATTGATTAACATACTGTTGTTTTTCTTGGAGTAATATTCTACACTAATTATTAATTAATAAATCTTATATAATCTATTAAACATCAACATAATGCCCCAAGTAAGGGATAATTATTAGCAGATCTTATTTATTTATAAATCTTGAGTGTATATTTTTTTTCTTTTACGTATTTGCCTCTTGTTTTAACGAGGAGAAAATTTTGATACTTTTTAGATGTATTTTGTATTTGTGAAATAATTATTTGGTACAGGTAATGGTAGTGATAAATTTATTAAAGTGATAAATAGTTAAGATATTTTGAATTTGTTTGAGTTTTGATTAATTGTTAGTTTGTATCACTACAACATATAAAAGTTTTAGAAATCAAATTTTTTAGTCCCTAAAAGTGAAAATTTTGTTGATAAAAATATTTAGGAACAAATTTCTCGTATCAAAAAGTAAAACAACACGGCTTTTAGCGATAATTTTAAAAATATCACTAATAAATACACGTTTAGAGATAAAATGATTTGGTTTGAGACAAAAATTTTGGTCTCAAAAGATAATAATTCATCACTAATGTCTAATTTTTGTTGTTTAAAATATAATAATGACACTTTTTGGAACAAAATATTTGGTCTTTAAAAAGTAATTTTGCCCTTAAATTTCTGTCTCTAAAATTTTAATTTTTTTGTAGTATATTTAAATGTAATGTGAGAAGTATAAGTAGTTGAATTGAAATTTTTGTAAAATTATTTTTACAGTAATAAATTTATTGCTAAAAGTTAAAACAATATTTTTTTAATAAAAACTTGATGAAAAATTGAAGGTTGAATTTAAATAATAGGGCTCAAATTATTTAAATTAAAATTATACGAATCAAAAGGAAATTAGTATATAATTTTTATAATTTATTACTAAAAATTTCTTAAATTAATGACACGATGAACACGAACACGTCATTAGACTAAAATTCCACTTTCTTTCCACCGATTACAATTATTAATGTATCTAAATTTATATTGAACAAAGTAATTGTTCTGCTGTCACACTGATATTGATGTAATCATGTTGTCAATAGATTTGAATATTTTATTCATGTGGATCGTTCACTCATATGGAGCTCACGTTTGATCCGCATGACTGCGACTATCCATATCTATTTGGGGCATTGCTATGAGTGGCTTGGAATAATTTTTCTCTATAATAGGTAGATTGTTAATTCTAAACCCGATGTGAATTAAAATGGGAAATTTATTAACAATAGTGATTTCATTTTCTTGTCATTAGTGATAGGACTATTAAATTAATCAGCCGTGCTAGACGCCTCGAAATTTCGAGACTCGAATGCCTCGAATCATGTTTCTTTTTTTTTTTTGTTGTGTTGGTTTGGTTTGGTTTGTTTTTTTTTTTTTTTGGAAGGATTGTTATGTATAGGGGTGTGTTAAAAAATTAGACATTCCACACCAACTCAACCTGTATGGTTTGATAAAGTGAGTCAGTTGGGTTGGATTTAGGCTACTGGTTAAAATTTATTAATTCTATATGGTTTTATACGAGTCCTTACTAGATTTTTATTTCAAATCAGGAAGAATCAGAAAAAATTGAAATGGCTTTGACTTCAATTTCCTCCGAGTCTTCTTGATTTGAAATAAAAATATAGTATGGACTCGTATAAAATTATATGAAATTAACAAATTTTAACCAGTAGCTTAACTGATTAGTCAATTTTATCAACCAATCACTCTAACCCAACTCATTCACCTTATCAAACCACACAGATTGAGTTGGTGCAAGATATCTAGTTTTTAGCACACTCCAACACATAACCACCATTGCAAAAAAAAAAAAAAAAAATCGAGGCATTTGAGCCTCGAAATTTCGACACCTCAATCATTTTTCTAAATCAATGGAGTGTCAACACATAAATTAATTAACACATGCGGGTGGCATATGCGATATGTATGTAATTCAAATAAGTAAGAAAAAATAATAACAATAAAATTAATATTATAATATGTACTTAACTTAAGTGGTATAAGTCCTATTTTAAACCCATAGTCATGGGTTCAGGCTTTACCTAACTGTTTGTGTTACTTTTTTTTTAAAATAAAAAACAAAGCCACGTGACATAAGGAGAATAAGCTACACCAATTGAGGCTTTCACTTAATAATAGTATTAACAGGTGGCACACGCGATGCGTGTGCAATTCAAATAAGTAAGAATAAATAATAATAATAATAAAAATAATATTATATTTTGTACTTATTTTAAGTTGTATGAATCTTCCTACTTTAAACCAATGGTCATGGGTTCAAGTTTTTCCCACCTCTTGTGCAATTTTTTTTTTTTTTTTTTTTTTTTTTTTTAAGAAAAACCAAAAATTTACCACATAGCATGATGAGAGCAAAGGTTTCACTACACCAACTAAGGCCTTCACTTTATAATAACTAGTGAGTGGCACACGTTGCGTGTGCAATTCAGATAACTAACAATAAAAATAAATAATAAAGAATTTAATATCATAATATGTATGTTGCTTAAGTGATGTTCTTAATAAAACTTAAGGTTTTGAGTTCAAAATTTGCTTACGCTATGTATAATAAATTTTTTAATTTTTATTTTAGCATATATAAAGTTGTTGCCACGTGGCATGAGAAGAATAAGGCTCCACTAAAACAATTTAGGCCTTCACCTAATAATAGTATAAATAGCTACTAGCGAGTGGCACACACGATACGTGTACAATTCAAATAAGTAAGAATAAAAGAAAATAATAATGAAATTAATATTGTTAATGTATATATTAGATTTAGATTTATACTTATTTCCTTGTATTGTAGATATAGCTTATCTCTATCTCTCTATCTCCTTGTATCTCTTTGCATCTCGTTCTATACTTATCTAGGTTTGTGTTCAAATTTATAAATATAAGCTCTCCTATTGTATTCAATTGATTCCATATAATACATACACATTTTCCATATTTCTTCAATCATTCTAACATGGTATCGAGCATAGGTTTTGAATCCTAGCTCCTCTTTTCTCTTGCTTATTGCCCGTCTGCATACGGTGGCATTATAGCATCTCTCTTCTTTTTCATCAATACACCATTCTGTGTTTCACAACATTGCTTCGTCACTGTTTCGTCATCATCATTGATCAAAATTTTAAAAATTTTGCCCCACATTGACATCATCTAGCCTCCTTGTCATCATCTTTGCACCATTAAGCCATTTCCTCACTATTTTCAAATTTTCCGACTCACCGGTATTATCTGTTTTACCTAATTTTGGTCCCATAGCCTGCTTTCTATTTATTTAGTCCTACCACAATATTATTATGGATTGCCATGATGCCTTTCATCCAATTTTTGTTATTCTTCATGGCTCCAATTATGTTCTGTGGGACTAAGCCATGTCTTTCTTCCTAAAAGGTAGGAAACTCTGGCGTATTATCACCGGGGATGTGAGTAAACCGATGAAAGAGGTTGCTGAAACTGTTGCTAAGTATGAAGACCGATTAGAAGATTGGAACAGTAGGAACTACCAGATCATTACTTCGTTTCAGAATACCTCTGTTACTTCTATTAGTCTTCAGTTTGGACGTTTTCAGCTTGAGTCTGTTAACACTCCTGCTAAAAACAATTAGTATTTTTTGAAAGAACGATACCAGACTGCCGGTCTTGCTCATCAGTATCAACTTCAAAGTCAACTTCATTGGTTGCGTCAAGAGCCTGGTTAGTCTGTTAATGATTTCCTCTCTTAGATATATTCTGTCTGGGACCAACTCGCTCTCTCTAAACTTGCCTAGCCTCATATTGAAGATGCTACTTTATTCACTCAGTATCATAATCACCAACGATTGGTTCAGTTTCTCATGGCTTTTACTACTCAGTTTGAGACCGTGCGTGGATCTCTACTTCATCGCACTCCATTGCCCACTCTTGAGCAGGCTATTTCTGAGTTATTATCTGAGGAGACTCGTCTTGGCCCTCTGAAAACTCATCATGTGGATACAATTCTTGTCACTCCCCTATCAATGAGTTCCTTTGCACCAACCACCCAGCGGCCCACTACTTGTAATTATTGTCAGAATCGGGGCCTTCCTTCTACTCATCTTCTGCTTCATTGCACAGTCAGATCCTGTCGGTATTGCAACAAGATTAGTCTTGGTCATCTGTAGCAAGATTGTTTTCACAATCCAGACCACTCATTTACTACTCGTAGGGTTGTATCACGAGGTCGTTCACAACGTCCCAGGAATCAGTCTAGATCTATGCTTGCTCATCGCACTATTGCTGCTGCCTCTAAGGAATTTTCTGAGCCTTTAGATCCAATCGCTCCTGTCTTTTCCCAAATTGATGTTGAAGCCATGTTCAAACAGTTTCTCACCACCTGTGGTACACCTCATTCTACTGCTCTATCTGTAACTGTCAGTACATCTCCCTGGTATTTTGACTCAGCATGTTTCATCATATGACTTCTAGTTCTACCATATTTTCTTCTATTTCTTCCTCTCCTCATATTCCCTCCATTCATACTGCTGATGGTTCTCTTATGTCTGTATGTCATATTGGTTCTGTTTCCACCTCTCATCTCTCCTTATCAAACGTTTATCTTATTCCTGCTCTCACTCTAAATCTTATTTCTATTAGTTAATTATGTGAGCTTGGTCTAACTGTCACATTTTCTACTAATGGTTTTTGGTACAAGACCCTCAGACAGGACAAACTCTTAGGATTGGTCGTAAGCATGGACGTCTGTAGACACCCTATTTTTGACCGACCTTAAGACTCAGACGTCATCGATTGAGCGCTCGGTGATGGTGCATGTTGTGCTCGTTTCGAGTTTCCGGAGTTTTGGCTGGGAGCCTTGCCTCCGAGCCTTTGAACTCTTTGTGCTTTGGTTCGGTTTGTGGACCGAACCTTGTTTTCTCTTCCCTAGAGGGAAGGAGAGGTCTTTCAGACCATCTCTTTGTGGTCGTAGACCACTTTTCCCGTTTGGAGACTAGTTTCCAGTTTTCGGAGCCTTCGGTCGCGCGCCTTGTCTTGGAACCGCTTAACGTTCTCCATTTGGCGTGGTTTTTGAACCACACCTTATTGCCTTTGCCTAGAGGGACACTGTACTCCGGGAGACCACTTTTGTGGTTGTATACCACTTTTGATGCCCGTAGGTTAGTTTTCGAGGCTTTCGGCCGCGTGCCTTGCCTCCCGATCTCTCGTTTTGCATCCGCTTTGGTTTGTTTTTGGTACAAACCTTGTTTTCCTTGTTTGGAAGGTGGTACAAGGGTGGGAGACCTATTTTTCTCCTTGGAGACCACTTTTCCTCCTGCCAGCTAGTTTTCTGGTCGGATAACTGGCTTTCTTGGTCTTTGGGCCACCTTTTCTAGTCGGCCACAACACCACTGCATTGTTTTCATGCTCTAGACCTTCTCCCACCATGGCCGACCAGTTGTCTTCCTGGGAGACCACTTATAGTGGTCGGTCGACCACTTTAAGTAGCTGGCCGACCACTTCAAGTGGTCAGCTGCTTTTTGTCACCTTTTTGGAGATATTTTCTTCCAGCTGGCACAGCTGGAAGACACTGAAGCCATCCTCCATACACGTGCATGGAGGAATGGCCTTGAACCTTAGCTTCTTTGAGAAGCTTTAGCTTTTGTTCTCTATAAGAGGGAGGCTCCCCCTCCCTCCTCTTGGTTCAAAAATTTCTGGTTAGAGTTATACATACACACTTGTATCTATATCTCTCTTTTGCTCTTGTTTTGTGCCTTAAAGTGTCATTTTGTCTCACTTTTGTACACAAACACACACTCAAACACCATACTCTTGGAGCTGAGGTCCCTTGAAGTTTGTTTTGGAGTTCTTGGACTGGTTTGAGCTCAAAAAGTGTGCTGGAGTTGCAGCCTTGAAGTGGTTCTACAAGGGTGAGCTACTAACCCTTAAAACCCCCATTTTTGCTTAAGCTTTTAGCCTTACTTGCATGCTGATTTAAGCTTAACTCTCTACTGTAAAAAGTTCTGATTTTTCATGCTTAACATGTTTGTTTAAGGTCACTTTTGCATTGGGGGTAGTCTAGCCCCTCTTAGTCCTTGTTTTGCCTTGTTTTGAACCTTCTTTTTTAGCTTTTGGGATCACCTTGTTTTTGCCTTCTCACCACTGAAATCCAAAGGATTTTCAGTGGTGGAAAGGTGGTTTTAAGGTCCCAAATAGGAGAGGGCCATCCCCTCTCCTTGTGTGTTGTGTACTTGCCATATATGGCTCATGTTTGAGCATGTTTATTAAGTTTGTGTTGGCTTGTTCTTAGTATGTATTTGGGGTTATTTTGAGATGGAATGCCACTATTTTTGGTTTTCTTGATCATCCCTTGCATGCATAATACACTTGTAGTGTAAATCTTACAAACTAGTCTTGTATGCTTTATGAAGTAGCATGTCATTCTAGCTTGTGTTGAGTCTATTTCAGTAGGTTTTTGGTGTTGTTTTACCATGCCTTAGATCTGCTTTGGATTGGTTTGGTTGGCCCTTGCATGCTTCATGCACTTGTAGTGCATTTCCATGAATTAGCTTAATGTGTCTCATGCTTTAACATGTCATTTTAGCATGCTTTTGGCTTAACTTCAAGAAGAATTTGTTCATGTTTTAGCATGTTTAAGGTTTGATTTATGTTGTCTTGGTCATGCATGCCATGCTTTGTATAGCTATAATGCATTCCAGCTTGTTAGCTTTGTGTATCCAGTCCACTAGCATGCATTACTTGGCCTATTTCAATGATTTGGCATCATTTTTTATGTTATTTCAGTCCATGTAGTGTGGCCATACACTTGCATTTCTCACTTATTCAATGCGTTGGAGGGTTGGTCCTTTATGCCTTAACATGGGTCATTGCGTATGCCTTCATGCCTAAGCCTGTAAGCTATTATTTCAGTGTGTTGTTGGGGTTATTTTTCCATGACATAACTCTGATTTTTGTTGGTTAAGTCATCCCATGCTTGGTCTTAATAGGTGTAGTGTAATCCACCTTATTTGCCTTGTATGCATCATGCCTTATGCCCTCCATGCTAGCTTATTTTGGCTTCCTTCCATGGTGTTTTAGTATCATTTTGACATGTTCTAGGACTGTTTTGGGTTGCCTTTGCCATATGCTTCATGTTTTGCATAGTTGTAGTACAAGTGCTCTTGCTAGCTTCAAGCTTTGAGCATCATAGCATGCTTCATTTGTATCATGTACTTGATTTGGCATCATCTATCATGACATTTCAGAGCTTATATCATTGCCATGTTCCCACTTCATTCATTCTTTAAGTGTCTTTGAGTGTTGTGCATTGTTGCCTAGTTTGTGGCCAAATGTGCATGCATGCATGCCTAGGCCTTTGAGCCCTCATCTCAGCTTGTTTTGATCTTTGTTAGGACCTATTTAAGCTTTGTCCATGCTTAGTTCATGTATTTGTGCCATGTATTGCATGTTGCCTTTGTAGTCTTCTTTACTAGCTTTATGCTTTAAGGACCCTAGCATGCCTTACTTGTCTTGTTTGAATGATTTGGTATCATTTCTTACTTAATTTCAGTGCACTTAGTATTGCTACACTTCCACATTTGTCTCTCCTTGAGCACTCTTGAGAGTTGTGCCCTTAGGCCTTATTGATAGGCTATTACATGTGCATGCTTGTATATGCTTTTGTGCCTTAGTTTTGATGTGTTTTGGCCACTGTTTTGGGCATGGCTGAGGTCTGTTCATTTTGGTTTAAGTCCATTGAGCATGTTTATTTGCATGTTGCTTGCATGCTTATCTTACATTGCATTGTGTATGCCATGTTGTCCTTAGCATTGTGCATGCCAAGTTGTTCCTTGCATTAAGTATGCATGTCCCTAGCATTGGTAGGTTGCCCTTGTTGCATTGCATTGTGCATGCATGCATTACATTGTGTTTAGAACCTTATGATTGCCTTGCATTGAGTATGCCATCTAGTTCTTAGGATTTAGCATTATGTATGCCATGTTATTCCTTGCATTGTGTATGCTATGTTGTTGTTTGCATTATGTATGCCACGTAGTTGCATTGTGTTTTGCATGCCTTGCATTGCATGATTGCATGTTTAAGGTGCATTGCATGTTTGCATGCTTAAGTTGCATTGCATGTTTACATGTTACTTATTGCTTGCATTGTTGTTTGGATTGGGTGTTAATCCAAACACGAGAAATGAGGGACGTTTCATACTTGAAGTGATGAAATGTGCCTTAATTCTCGGTCGCCGACACTCTTGATCTAGCATGATAGAGTTTTAGGCCTTATGTGTTTACTTGTGCCTTCATTTTACATTGAATTGTGCAAATTGGCTTCTCGGCCATCATGCATCGAGATGCATGATTGGTGACCCGAGGGTCGAGAACCATACTCCCTTGAGCTTATGAAATGATAGGGAGGGTGGTTGTGCACACATACCTCGTAAATACATTGCCATGCCCTTTCTGTTTCTCTGCAAAGAACCGAAATTCAACAAAGAACAACTAGTCGGCCGACCAAGATATTAGCCGTCACCAATTTTTCTCGGTTTTTCAAAGACGAAAAGTGGTCAGTGGCTACATTCTCAAAAACTGGCTCAGCCTCCTATAGGTTCCCATGATGGAGTTTAAGGTTACTGGAGCTTGGTGCAAGGTTCTGAAAACAATTGCAAACAGAGGCAAATTGAGGTATCGCGACGGATTTCCAAACGAGATGCGAGCATGCATGCATGCATTCTTTTCCTCCGAGGCTCTTTGTTTTATCGCTTTATTTAGCTAATTTGCTTAGCTAGTTTATGCTTTGGTTGTGTAATTAAGTAGTTAATGCGTTTAGCTATTTCAATTCATTTTGTAATAATTAGTTAACTAGGATTAGTTAATTAATTTGTTTTGTAATAATTAGTTTAATTAGCTTAGATTAGCTAGTTAGCTTCTTATTCGGTCCCTCCGTCGAGAGGGCATATTGTTGTAATAAGCGTGCGTGTGTGTGATGCATGTCTTCCAACCCCCATTTCTTTCTCCCTTTTACTTAACCGCTTACGATGGTTAGTTTTAGGGCATATTTTGTTTAGCATACCTTATGCTTCACATGTGTGCATCATTCATTTGTATCGCATACACCGCTCAAGCATCATACTAACTGCATTGTATTTTCAATTCCTATTTGAATACATGTACCAAGTTGCATTTCACATGACATTCTAGATAGCCGAGCCTATTTGAGTTGCATCTTTGCATGTGTTGCATTAGCCATTTTCACATGAACTAAAATCATGCATGATTTCTAACTAGTTCTTTGTTTTGGCTCGGAGTACACTGTGAGTGTTTACACTTTAGCATACTGCATGTGTGTTAATGTTGCCATGAAAGCATGCTTGCCATGAGGCTAACTACTTATTTGATATAATTGCCCTAATGCCTCAGAGGTGAAAGTTGGATTACTTGAATTGGAACAATTCATCGAAATTCGTGATTTAGCCTACTTGCGAGTAACAAACTTCAAACCCATTTTCAAACAAACGAACATGCAATGTTTTGTTCCAACTTAGGAGATCTAGTCTGTACTTGTATGCTGTGCGCATCACATTGTAATTCTAGGTTAATAACCGGAATAAGAACACATGTGTTTTCAAACACAAGATATCATGCTTAGTAAAGGCCGATCTTTTAATCGGCAAGGCGGCGCCATTGCATGACCTTCCCTCTCGTACCCAAGTTGTCACGGCCCGAACCCACCCCTATGGATTAAGGCCATAACTGGCCAGTAATCACGAGATTACCTACGGCCTTAAACCAAATAAGACAAAACTCATCAAAGTAAAGGGGCCAAACGGAAACAATTTAAAACTTTGTCCATAGAGCCGTGCTTATATGCACATCACAACATTCCATACAGACATATGTTAATAACTCACAACAGAAGGTATAGTAACATAAAGTTCTATACAGACAGGATCATCCAAATCTAAGCCAGCCAAAAACTCAACTATATATAGACGTAATCAAAGTCCTAGCCAATATGACAAAATAGCATAGAATGGCAAAAGGGCGAAGACGTGTCTCGTGCGTGAGACGCAAGGGCTGACTTTTCAAAACCTTAGTTGTTCCATACAGACTTCACTGGGGCTAGGTTTGGACTTCTCTTGGCTCACCTACAAACACATGAATGAGCATGAGCGATAGCCCAGTGAATAATATCCAACAAATAAGTTACAACAATATGTAGAACAACACAATGTTTTAAAAACCGGACCGATGGTCGAATCGGAAAAGGGATCGGGTGGATGGGTCACCGGTTCAACCGTCAAGTTGAACCTAATCAACCGTGACGTAATAAATATATTTAAATTATATTTAAATAAAAATATAAGTAATAAAATTATAAATTAAAATATTAAAAATATTAAATTATCTTAAATATTTGTCCTAATATGTTTTTTACTGAAAAATATAATAACATATTTTAAAATATTATTAATTTCAATTTTGGAAGATGAAATCAAATATTTAATATTCCCTCCATATGATTTTAATTCAAATAATTTGATTAAAAGGAGAGCAAAATTTTTGGAGGGATATCAAAATTTCAATATTCCCTCCAATAGTTTACAGTTTACAGTTTAAGAATATAAGAAAATCATATGGAGGGAATATTAAATATTGATATCAAAGAGCCAGTCAGACCGGCGAAACCGGCTCCGGGTTGACCGGTTCGCCGGTTCGACCGCGGTTTTTCCCGATTTCTCTTAAATACACCGGTTTTCATCTTTAACCGGTTCAGGGGGTAGTTCCGGACCGGAACCCCGACCGGTCGACGGTTCAACCGGTCGAACCGGCCGGTCCGGTCCAGTTTTCAAAACCATGGAACAACATACTTCAATGGCCTTGGGCCCAATTTAAAATTTAACATATATATACACAATTAAAATCGAGTGACTGTAGTTTCAACCACACTGGCCTTTCGCCCATTTATCCTTCCATATCAAACTGGCCTTTGGCCCATTCACACTTTCGTGTCAAGCTAGCCTCTGGCCTATTTATACTTTCATAACAAACTGGCCTTTGGCCCATTCAGACTTTCATTCATGACAAAACGGCCTCTGGCTCATTCATTCATATCAAAACGGCCTCTGGCCCATTCATTCATGTTAAAACGGCCTATCGCCCATTTACACTTTCGTGTCGAACTGGCCTTTGGCCCACTTATGCCAGATCAAATCGGCCTTTGGCCCAATCATTTGTATCAGTCGGCCTTTGGCCCAATCATTTATGTCAAAATGACTTTCGGCCGATACATTTGTATCAATCGGCCTTCGGCCCAATCATTTATGTCAAAACTGTTCTTCGTGTCAGATTATCATTCGTGTCTGATCATCAGACTATCATTCGTGTCAGATCATTTGTATCAGATCATTGTTTGTATCAGACGGCCTTTGGCCCAATACATAGCATAACAGATATTTGTCCCCAATTTAGTATAGCAGCTTACAAGACTTATATGAAAGTAAGCAGTTGGACAAATAACGTACTTCAGATATCTTTATTAAGATATTACTCACAGTGATCGGTATGTGGATTTGTCCTGGAGCTTGACCCTACATATCACATAACACATATGGGTCACAAATAATTCAATCCGTTCTTTAATTCACATATTCCTCCTTAGGCTTTATTCTTATCTCTTTAATTCAATCACAATGCTCAATGCATGCCTAAGAGTGTTTAGAAGTGAAAAGGAACGGAAAACAGAACACAGAATGCATTTTCAAAATTTCAGAAAACAGGGTCCCCGTTCGAGCGTGGACTTCCCCGCTCTAGCGGACCCAAGAGGCCTGCAAAAGTACTGGTTAGGTCGAATTCACGCTCGATCGTGCACTCTAGCGCTCGAGCGGAAGGCCTCTCTACATGGCTCCCCGCTCGAGCGTGAACTTCCCCGCTCGAGCGCACACCATGTCTGCAAAAAGTGCTGGGAACACGTAATTCACGCTCGAGCGGCGGTTTCCCCGCTCGAGCGGACATCAAACTTTCTGGAAATTCCAGAACTGTTCTTGGAGTTCAATTCGATATTCAAAGGTCTCAACTCATGATTTCATTCCCAAAAAACATATAAACACATTATATTGCATGAGAGTGTAAGGTTATTACATCAAATTATTCAAAATCAACATCTAATCTTCAAACAACTCTCATTTCCTTAGTAAGAACAAAACCCATATATTTCAAACTTCACATGAGCTCCAATTCTTCAAAAAAACAAACAAACATGCATGTAGGCTAGGCTTCCAATTTGAGTTCAAATGGTACAAATAAAGCTTATGATCATGGAACTATGCATGCATGTGAGATTTGGTGCTCCATTCTACATATTTAACATGCCACATACTTGAACACACAAAATTGTGACAATTATGCACATGCATGTTCATATAGGCTCCCAATTCATCATAATCAACACAACTCTTGCTCTTGATCACATATTCCCTTTGAATTTACATGATTACAAACTTAATTTCATGAATCTACTCACCTAGGAGCTTTAATCTTCACAAATGGTAGTTAAACTTTAAGCTTAGCCTTTCAATCTCACAAACTTGAACCAAAATGCATAATTCCTCCTTCTCTCTCTCTTAAACCGGCCCTCTCTTTCTCTCCCTAGAGAAATCTCAGCCCAATGAGAGAAAGTGAGTTCAAAACAATAATATAAGGCTACTTATATACCTTGGCCTAATCAATTTAATTAAGGCTAAGTAATTGAGCCTAATTTAATCGTTTCGAATCTAATTATTTCATTCTGAATCAGGTTCCAATTAAATTTCATCGTAGGCTCTAAAAATTACGCTAATCATAATGGCGTAGTCAATTTCAGTTTCGGTGGCCGATAGGGCCTTCAATTTAATTCCCAAAGCAGACAATCAAACAGATATTCCTACAGTGAACAGATAGAAATTCAAAACCATATATAGTCACATAAATGGTACACACAATCGTATCAAACACATAATCATATGCATAATAAGAACCAATTAACATAATTCGGGACAGGGTTATCACAGTCTTCCCCCTTTTAGGAAGTTTGGTCCTCCAAACTTATTTCACCTTCGGTCGAAAACAATTCGGAACACTTTTCATTTAACGGTTCCATTCTCTTCTGATAGCCATTTACTTAGTCCCAAAATCAAGCAAAACTCAGTTCTCAATTAGTCAGAGATTACTTTTTCTTCCACACAAAGCTTGTATGGTGCCATACCGAAACTAGAGTGTAAGCCGTCGTTGTGAGCAAAGTCTGCCAATGATGGATTGATTTTTTTTTTTTTCCAATTCCCCGAAAATCTAAAGTACACATTTGGAGCATTTCTCCCATAGTCTAAATAGTTCTTTCTGATTATACATCAATTTACGGATGGAAAGCAGCGCTGAATCACAATTCAGTTCCCAATGCCTCTTGAAGGCTTGTCAGGACTCAAACACATTTTAGGATTCCTGTCTAAAACAATAGATATTGGAACCTCATGCAGACGAGCAATCTTATTGATGTAAATAGTGGCTGGTCTACAAACATCACACAAAAATTTTACAGGGAGGAAATGAACAATTTAGTAATTCTACATACAATAACCCAAACGGGATTTACATTTTGTGTGCTCAAGGTAGCCCCATAATGAAATTCATAGTCACATATCCCTATTTCCATTCCGAAATAGAGAGAGGTCGAAGTAGTTCCGCCAATATCTGATATTTGACTTTGACTTGTTAGCACCGAAAATATTTAGACATAGTTTCACTAATTGCCCTCTTCAAGGTAGGTTACCAACATGTTTATTTCAGATGCCAGCTAACTTTATCACAGAAGTTCGGTCTATTCCCTTGTCACAAAAATTCAATTCATTCTTCAATAATTCCACAATTCACAATCCGATTTAGTATTTAGTTTAGCGACTCATCACAGCTATCCAAGGTCAATCAAAAGTCTATAGGAATTTAAAGTGAATCTAGACACTGATTCCCAAGTTAACAAAGATAACAACGAAACAATCAACCACACGACATACGTAACTCATATATCTCCATAGTACCAATTGCAAAGTTCAATAACATCGAAGTAGTTGACTTCTAACATGATACATGTGTTCTCAATCCATTCAACAGTTTACAGTTTACAGTTTACAGTTTGGTTTAATATTCAACTCCCTGTTCCATCGAGTCTTTCCACATTATCTGGTAGTCGTCAAAAGCATAAGGCAATTCATATACAAATCCCTATGATGTCAAGGACAATATCAAAGGAGTCAATCACATATTAAGCACAATTTACATATCCCCGGAGCCCTGATTACATAATATAATGGCACTGAGTAGTTATTTACACAGAGCGTACTGAATTCACACACTTTCGGATAATTAGGGTTTTTCAACGCTCCTTTGATGCTAATAACATCCACATAATACTAAAGGATGACATTCCCGACAAAACAAAGGAATAATCGTCTCGGAATCAAATCACACCCGCTCACAACCGTCGATGGCTGACTCCAGATCAATTAGCCAAAGCCAGCCGATCAAAACGGCCGGTGGCAAAAGAGATATCTCAACAAGGTGCTACATAGGCTTAACGTCCCCTAGCACGAAAGGACGTCCCAAGAATGTCATCAAAACAACACAATACCACTCACCATAACTTGATTTCCCAAAATCTGATAACACTGAAGCAACTACTCTCCCATACAAAACATATTATGATCAGTCAAAGATAAATGTTCAGTACTGCTTATAGTCGAATCAATCTGCCGTCATTGGTTCCAATAGCGTCAAACAAACAAGAATGTGACAATGCACAAGCATTGTTCCTTAAAACTCCCAATCACTAGATTTGCACAATTCGGTTCATTTATAACACATATGTTCTCAATAGTTGAAGGTTGGTTCTCAATGGTGTTCATGTTAGATCAATCTGTTGATAGCCCACGAAAAGTCTTTCAAATCGGTCAAGTGCTCCCAACGGATCCAAGTTTTGGGTCTATCAGTTTTCTTGTCAAAAATAATCTGGCTATTTATTTACAAGCAATTCTTAATTCCCTTTAACAAGGTCAGATCAGATAAAGGGTCTTATCGAAGTAATCCTGTCAAAGGTCTTGTCAAATCAAATCAAGCAAAGGTCCCATCAAATTATATCCAATAAGGGTTCTATCAGGCCAAATCAGACAAGGTCCTATCGGATCGAATCATATCAAAGTTTTCTCACATAGGGTACATTTGGTTCTGTAAGGCATACTTCGTTTGCTTAGGTACATGGTTAATAGTTCCACAACTGTCCTAAGTTTATCAATTCTCAAAGTCATATCAAGTCATTCATCACAACTGTCTATACCAAAATATCTCAAGTCATGTACAATACGGCATTGTTCACATAAGTTTAGGTCTAGTTACGTATGCATGCAGTTGTTCATATCGAGAGGTATGTATCATAATCAGCATAGCAGTTCCCAAATAAGTCTTACATGCAAGTACATGGTGCACAGTAACACATTAAACAAAGTTCCTCGGTTGTACATAAGATAGGGTCTGTTATGCAAAAGTTCTAAATTAATCACAAAAGCATAGGTTTACGAGTCGAGCTTAGTATAATCACATAGTCCAGTCAACTTTCTACCAATTAAAATGCATGATCTCACAACTTGCAGAGTTTACTATTTGGCATGCTTAACTCAATTATACAATCACAAAGTCACAATTCCAGTGGTTTAGCCATTTAAGGCAGTAATATAACAAATCACCCTGAGCATAGGTTTAGATATACATGTGCATGTGCAGAGCCAATCAATATCCCAAAATGTATTTCACGACCTTCCCCAATGGAGCATATACATTCAATGAATATGGTCTTGATCTTGTGGGTCTAACCAATCTAAATACACATGCAACAGATATGAACGAATATGCCGGTCTGAATCAAATAATATCCCAAGCAAAGATGTACTCATGTACTAATTCAGAACCAATCAACACATAGGCATTCGTTTATAAATAGTATAGATACCTGGGATAACAGTTGCAGTATTCTGAGTGCTTTCTGGGACGAATGCAATTGCTCTATCCTGATTAGCAATTCCTACCATTGGTACGAATCTAGCTGAGGCAGAAGATTTATTCACATTTGTTCAGTTCGGGGACAGTTCCTTACCGTATGGTCCACTTTACCATACCTATAACAAGCCCCAAAAATCTGATAACAACTTCTCGGTGTTTCTTACACTGGTGGTGGCAAGGTTCTTACCGTAGCGGCAGCTGATGCTGTTGTCTTAAGATCTCCGCCATTTCTTGTACTACTCTTTCCCGCCTATCAAGTCGAGCTGTGGAAAAACCTTCCAACCCGTATGCCTTTACTTTACCCATACTCTACACAAACTTTTATTAAGCATTGCCAAATACTGGAACGCCCAATACAAAAATAAACACAGATACACATAGGTACATTTGCACACAGGCACATTGTTATATTCTTATTTTATGTATCGTCAAGACACAATTAATCACATACGTAACAGATTATTGTATACTTATCATATACCGCATGCTGGACATTTACTAAGTGATCACGTACTCAGATCATATTCATATTTCACATAGACACCCATTTGCAAAATCGAATACACATAAACAACTTTTCATGATTCATATGTTCGTGTATGTGCTATCTAATAAAACAAACTTGTTGTACACATTAGTGCAACATTTCATATCTCATATAACCACATGTTCTCTCCATTTGATTAAACTTGCATTATACTTTGTACAAAAGATTCACAGGTATGCATATACTAAAAAGCATATGTATTCAAACCATTTGCAATGCAAGCGAATCACAAACTTATAATATATATACATTCGTTCATATTAAACATTTAAGCGTATTCCTGATGCTTTCAAATTCATACTTATCACATGAATGCATCCTA
The DNA here is from genome assembly GCA_025200525.1 of Camellia lanceoleosa. NCBI lineage: Eukaryota > Viridiplantae > Streptophyta > Magnoliopsida > Ericales > Theaceae > Camellia > Camellia lanceoleosa. Next base: position 92,291,672 of record CM045758.1, on the reverse strand, counting down.
GATCTTATCTAGACGCTTACTGCTCTTTTGGACAAGTGTGTGAGTTATTAACTCGTGCTCTGATACCACTCTGTCACGGCCCGAACCCGCCCCTATGGGTTAAGGCCATAACCGGCTAGTAATCACGAGATTACCTATGGCCTCAAACCAAATAAGACAAAACTCATCAGACTAAAAGGGCCAAACGGAAGCAATTTAAAACTTTGTCCATAGAGCCATGCTTATATGCACATCACAACATACCATACAGACATATGTTAATAACTCACAATAGAAGGTATAGTAACATAAAGTTCTATACAGACAGGATCATCCAAATCTAAGTCAGCCAAAAACTCAACTATATACAGACGTACATCAAAGTCCTCACCAACATGACAAAATAGCATAGAATGGCAAAAGGGCGAAGATGTGTCTCGTGCGTGAGATGCAAGGGCTGACTCTTCAAAACCTTAGTTGTTCCATACAGACTTCACTGGGGCTGGGTTTGGACTTCTCTTGGCTCACCTACAAACACATGAATGAGCGTGAACGATAGCCCAGTGAATAATATCCAACAAAAAAGTTACAACAATATGTAGAACAACATACTTCAACAGCCATGGGCCCAATTTAAATTTCCATTTAACACATATATACACAATTAAAATCGAGTGACTGTAGTTTCGAACACATTGCCCTTTGGCCCATTTATCCTTCCATATCAAACTAGCCTTGGGCCCCTTTCAAACTTTCATTATGTCAAAACGGCCTCGGGCCCATTCATTCATGTCAAAACGGGGTCTGGCCCATTTACACTTTCGTGTCAAACTGGCCTTTGGCCCATTCAGACTTTCATTCATGACAAAACGGCCTCTGGCCCATTCATTCATGTCAAAATGGCCTCTGGCCCATTCATTCATGTCAAAACAGCCTATGGCCCATTTACACTTTCGTGTCGAACTGGCCTTTGGCCCACTTATGCTTTCGTATCAAAACGGCCTTTGGCCCAATCATTTCTATCAATGCCTTCGCCCAATCATTTACGCTCAAAACGGCCTTCGCCCATACATTTAATCAATCGCCTTCGCCCAATCATTTGTATCAATCGGCCTTCAGCCCAATCATTTATGTCAAAACTGTTATTCGTGTCAGATTATCATTCGTGTCTGATCATCAGACTATCATTCGTGTCAGATATTTTGTATCAGATCATTATTCGTATCAGACGGCCTTTGGCCCAATACATAGCATAACAGATATTTGTCCCCAATTTAGTATAGCAGCTTACAAGACTTATATGAAAGTAAGCAGTTGGACAAATAACGTACTTCAGATATCTTTATTAAGATATTACTCACAGTGATCGGTATGTGGATTTGTCCTGGAGCTTGACCCTACATATCACATAACACATATGGGTCACAAATAATTCAATCCGTTCTTTAATTCACATATTCCTCCTTAGGCTTTATTCTTATCTCTTTAATTCAATCACAATGCTCAATGCAAGCCTAAGAGTGTTTACAAGTGAAAAAGAACGGAAAACAGAACACATAATGCATTTTCAAAATTTCAGAAAACAGGGTCCCCGCTCGAGCATGGACTTCCCCGCTCGAGCGGACCCAAGAGGCCTGCAAAAGTACTGGTTAGGTTGAATTCACGCTCGATCGTGCACTCTAGCGCTCGAGCGGAAGGCCTCTCTACATGGCTCCCCGCTCGAGCGTGAACTTCCCCGCTCGAGCGCACACCATGTCTGCAAAAAGTGCTGGGAACACGAAATTCACGCTCGAGCGGCGGTTTCCCCGCTCGAGCGGACATCAAACTTTTTGGAAATTCCAGAACTGTTCTTGGAGTTCAATTCGATATTCAAAGGTCTCAACTCATGATTTCATTCCCAAAAACATATAAACACATTATATTGCATGAGAGTGCAAGGTAAACATCAAATTATTCAAAATCAACATCTAATCTTCAAACAACTCTCATTTCCTTAGTAAGAACAAAACCCATATATTTCAAACTTCACATGAGCTCCAATTCTTCAAAAAAAAACAAACAAACATGCATGTAGGCTAGGCTTCCAATTTGAGTTCAAATGGTACAAATAAAGCTTATGATCATGGAACTTAGGAAAACCATGCATGCATGTGAGATTTGGTGCTCCATTCTACATATTTAACATGCCACATGCTTGAACACACAAAATTGTAACAATTATGCACATGCATGTTCATATAGGCTCCCAATTCATCATAATCAACACAACTCTTGCTCTTGATCACATATTCCCTTTGAATTTACATGATTACAAACTCAATTTCATGAATCTACTCACCTAGGAGCTTTAGTCTTCACAAATGGTAGTTAAACTTTAAGCTTAACCTTTCAATCTCACAAACTTGAACCAAAATGCATAATTCCTCATTCTCTCTCTCTTAAACCGCCCTCTTTCTCTCCCTAGAGAAATCTCAACCCAATGAGAGAAAGTGAGTTCAAAACAATAATATAAGGCCACTTATATACCTTGGCCTAATCAATTTAATTAAGGCTAAGTAATTGAGCCTAATTTAATCGTTTCGAATCTAATTATTTCATTCCGAATCAGTTTCCAATTAAATTTCACCGTAGGCTCTAAAAATTACGCTAATCATAATGGCGTAGTCAATTTCAGTTTCGGTGGCCGATAGGGCCTTCAATTTAATTCCCAAAGCAAACAATCAAATAGATATTCCTACGGTGAACAGATAGAAATTCAAAACCACATATATTCACATAAATGGTACACACAATCGTATCAAACACGTAATCATATGCATAATAAGTACTAATTAACATAATTCGGGATAGTGTTATCACACAAGTTCCCGAGCCGAGGCAACTTTGGTGATGACGGAGATGTGGCCTTCGGCACGAGTCAGGGTTTCCTATATTTCCCAAAAAACAAAATATTTAGGTGGCGACTCTGTTCCTGGCAAAGCAGTCCATGTTTGGCACTTCTTTATAAAAATCAGTTTTCCAAAACGATTTGTCGGATTTGGACTCTTTGGTGATTTATCAGTCTCATATCGCACATTGTGAGACTAGATTCAGAACCGTGACACAAATCCAAACTTGTAGTAGCTAGAGAGCAAATGAATTTCGCGCCCTTCACAGCGCGGAGCTCAGGAGTCCTCGGGCACGTCTACAACGTCTCTATGAGCTCATTCATCTTCATGTTCCAGATGTCAACTTGCAAAATAACCTGCTTTATCATTTAATGCAAGTCCTTCTATTTTTCATGCACCATTTGATCTTATACATTCTGATATTTAGGGACCATCATCTACTACCACTATGGGCGAATCACGTTACTTTGTTGTCTTTGTTAATGATTTTTCACATTTTACATGGTTGTTTCTCATGAAAAGTTGATCAGAACTCAAACAACTTTATTACAATTTTGCAAGCATGGTCCAAACCTAATTTTCTAAAACAATTAAAAATTTTCGATCTGATAATGCTATGGAAAATAGGGATCTTGACTTTCTCTCCTTCTTTCAGCATCACGGTACTTAGCCTCATCGTTCTTGTGCTGGCACGTGCCAACAAAATGGCCATGCTAAATGGAAGCATAGGCATATTCTTGACACTACTCAAGCCCTTCTTATCTCTTCCTCGTGCCCTGAATATTTTTTGAGAGAAGCTGCGCTTGCTGCTGTCTACACTATCAATTGTGTTCCCACTTCTACTATCCATAACCAAACTCCTTATGCACGTTTACGTGGCACTAGTCCTCCATACACAAATCTTCGGGTTTTTAGGTCTGCATGCTTTGTTCTCCTCCAACCTCATGAACACACCAAACTTGAACCCCGTTCTCGTCTTTATTGCTTTCTTGGATATGGAATTGAACATAAAGGCTATCGTTGTTGGGATCCTATCTCTAACCGTCTTCATGTCTCTCTTCATGTGGTTTTCTGGGAGCATAAAATGTTTTCATCCTTATCCTTGTTCCACTTATTATCATCTTCTACTTTCATTCTGTTTACTAATCCTTCTATCGATCTCTTCTCTAATGCCTTTGATGCAGGTTCCTCCTCTCTAGAGACGCCTTTGCCTACACCTGGTCCTATCCCGACTGCGTCCTCTGATGGTCCCGTTGAGTCTCCTATCATCCTACCAGATCTTCTTCTCACCGATCATCCACATCGGGTAACTCAACCACCTATTCATCTTCGTGATTATATTGTTGGGTCTACTGCCTTTTCCACTTATGAACCTACCTCCTATCGTGAGGCTTGTACTAATCCTCTTTGGCAGCAAGCTATGATTGATAAATTACAGGCTTTAGACAAAACTTATACCTGGGATGTTATTAATCTTCCTCTTGGAAAGACTGCGATTGGTTACAGATGGGTCTACAAAATCAAGACCCATTTTGATGGCTCTATTGAGCGTTATAAAGCTCGTCTTGTTGCAAGGGGCTTCACCCAAGAATATGGCATTGACTATGAGAAGACTTTCGCTCCGGTTGCTTGGCTTACCTCTGTACGTAGCTTACTTGCTGTTGCTGCTGCTGCTCACCATTGGGATCTCTTTTAGATGGATGTCAAAAATGCCTTCTTTAATGGTGATCTTCTTGAGGAAGTCTACATGCAACCTCCTCCTAGGTCTGCTTATCCGGCTCATAAGGTTTGCAAACTACAACGTGCTCTCTATGGTCTCAAGCAAGCCCACGAGCTTGGTTTGCAAAATTTAGTTCCACTATCCATGACTTCGGCTTCACCTCCAGCTCATATGACTCCGCTTATTTGTTTAGACCACTCCTCATGGCACTACTCTTCTTCTTCTTTACATAGATGATATGATTATCACCGGTGATGATGTGGCTAGTATTCTTAGCCTCAAACAATTTCTCAATTGTCAGTTTGAGATGAAGGACCTTGGTACTCTTAATTATTTCTTAGGGCTTGAAATCTCTCGTGATTCCACTAGTTATTATTTGTCATAAGCCAAATATGCATCCGATCTTTTAGCACGTGCTGGTCTTACCGATTGCAAGACTACCTCTACTCCCATTGATCCTTAGACTCGTTTCACTCCTCTAGACAGGAATCTTCTTTTTGATGCTACTCTTTATTGCTAGCTGGTTGGTAGTCTTGTTTATCTCACTGTGACTCATCTTGACATTGCTTATGATGTCCATCTTGTTAGTCAGTACATATCGGCTCCCCATCGAATGTCCCGATGGTCGGCTTCAATGGAACGCCCACGTGGCCACTGGGCGCTACAAACTTGGAAGTACAGGCCGGTACTAAGAAGATCAGGACAGAATTCATCGTGATTGATACGCCTTCTCCTTACAACATCATATTAGGAAGGCCATGGTTGCATGCAATGGTGGCAGTTCCCTCAACATTGCACCAACTACTGCGCTTCCCAACAGAACATGGGATTGAAGAAGTCAGAGGAGATCAACTGCAGGCAAAAAATTGCTCCATGGCAGCAATGAAGACTACCTGCAGTGTTCGAGAACCAGAAAAGGTAGAGATTGAAGATGAGGACGTGGAGGTCCCGCACCCCGCATTACACTACTCTACTTCGTATATTTCGCTACTTTAAAGGCACTATGTTCTATGGACTCCATTACTCTGCTCGCTCTTCTCTCAAGCTTCGTGCCTTTTCTGATGTTGATTGGGCTGGGGATCCTACTGATTGACGCTTTACCACGGGTTTCTGTTTCTTCTTAGGAGATTCTCTTCTTACTTGGCGCAGCAAGAAATAGTCCCTCACTGCTCACTCTAGTACTGAAACTAAATACCGCGCTCTTGTTGACACTACTCAGGAACTTTTATGGATTCGCTGGCTCCTTGCTGATATGGGTGTTTCTTCCCTTGGTGCCACCTCTCTCTATTGTGACAATTAGAGTGCCATTCAGATTGCTCACAATGATGTCTTCCATTATCACACCAAACATATTAAGATTGATTGTCATTTCATTCAACAACATGTTACATGTGGCACTATTCATCTTCTTCCTATTTCTTCTGCTGATCAACCTGCTGATATTTTCACCAAGGCTCATCCTTCTAGTCGTTTTAGTGATCTAGTTTCCAAACTCAAGTTAGTTTATGGTTACCCACTTTGAGTTTGAGGGGGGGGGGTTGTTAATGTATATATTAGATTTAGATTTAGATTTATACTTATTTCCTTGTATTGTAGATATAGCTTATATCTATCTCTCTATCTCTATCTCTTTGTATCTCTATCTCTCTCTATCTCCTTCTATACTTATCTAGGTTTGAGTTCAACCTATAAATACAGGCTCTCCTATTGTGTTCAATTGATTGCATATAATACAGATATGCATTTTCCATATTTCTTTTAACCATTCTAACAAATATTATAATATATTTATATATATATTTAGCTTAAGTAATATAAGTTCTCCTACCTTAAATCCATGGTCATGAATTCAAATCTGAGTCACCTTTTTGTGTAACCTTTTTAGCAAAAATAAAAATAAAAAAAATAATGTCACATAACATGAGGAGAGTAAAGATTTCATTACACCAATCGAGACGTTCACTTAATAATAATACTAGTATAATGATGATGATAGAGAACTACATTAACAACTGTTAAAAGTAAAGTTTAGTGCAGATAAGTAATGAGGAAGAGCAATGATGATGCTTCACCAAATTTTCTTGTCTTGCATGTACAATATTGGATGCTTATAAAACCTGTAATGATAGGAAATATAAAAAGTAAACCAAGATGTTTGGATCGAAGGATACCTTTGTAACTCAAAAAGTGGTTGTAATTTTTATTTAGATGATAGGAATTCAAATTAAACCAAATCAAATTAAGTCTTAAGTCCCATTAAATGAGGTCGGCTACATGAATTTCCCTTCTCCATTCAACTCTATCAAACATCATTTCGTTTGTCAAATTAAGAAGGTTCATATCTCTATTTACTACATTAACCGACGTCAATCTAGATCTGTTGTTTCTTTGTTGTCCAATATTCCAAACTATACAATATCGCTGGTCTAATAGCCGTTTTATAGAACTTTCTTTTTCAATCTACCAATTCGCTCTTGGTGGATTGAAAACTTTTCAACCTGCCGTTAACCCACCTATAATCTAAATCAATGGGTTAATAGTTTGAGCTGGTTAAAAGTATAAAATGGAAAAGAACACCAACTACCATACAATCTTGTGTATATATATATTAGGAGGTGTAAGCCTACCCGATGGGTGTGCTATTAATTTTGTAAAATATAAATTTTTCTTTTGAAATAGAAATACATGAAGTGTTTGTAGATCAAGTAGTAAGCGTGTTGTCTTCAAATCTAAGTTCTTACGTTTAAATCTTGTGCACTTCACTTTAATTTTTTTTTTCATTTTTTTTTTGATATTAAAAAATCCACTTGGCAAAAGGAAAGAGTAAGCTTTAAGAGATTAAAGTGATTGTTCACATATATAATAGTATAGATAGATAGATAGATATTGTGATTGCTCTTGGAGTAATATTCTACACTAATTATTAATTAATGAATCTTATATAATTTATTAAAACGTCAACATAATGCTCTAAGTAAGTGATAATTATTTGCAAATCTTATTAATTTTATTTATTTACTCATAATTCTTGAGTGATTTTGTTTGAGGGCTACTAAATGCCCCTACCTTTTTCCTTTGGATTCCCATCTCTTTTATTTATTTTTTTGTTACAATTTTGCCCTAACATCAATTTCCATTTTTGACCCCATCTTTATCCTTCCAACCCTAACCCTAACCCTAACCCTAACCCTAACCCTACATTCACCTCCACTTCACTCTAGCCGGCAGCCATCCCAGTGCCTTCTTACTGGCGACCACCCTCTCACCACCGCGACCTTTTTCCACTTCTTTTTCTTCTTCTTCTTTTGGGTTCCTGGTTGTCCCGCCATCGTGATCACCCTTCCACATCATCGTCTCCGAACTGCGAACTCCTCACCACCATGGTCGTCGAGTCTAATCTCGACTTCGGTCCCTAACCATCTTCTTTTTCCTTATCTTCTCCCGAAACCCTAAACCTAGCCTTAGGGTTTTTAGAAATGGCAACGGCTTTAGGTGGCGGTGGGTCATGATCAGGGTTGCGATCTAGGTCATGAGAAGAAAAAGATGAGGAGGAGGAGGCAGTGGTGATGGTGGCGGTGGATCACGATAGGGAGAAGGAGAAGAAGAAGAATAAGAGAAGAGGAGGCGACAATGGAGTGCGATGGTGGTTTGCTAGAGTTGAGGCAAAGGAGGTGAAGACGAAGAAAAATGGAAGAATAAGGAAGGCAGCGATAGTGGTGGGACTGCCTGCGGTGAGGGATCAGGTGAGTAAGCTGGCGAAAGTGGTGGTTGGAAGTGGGAGCTAGGGTTAGGGTTTGGGTTTGGGATATAGTTGGTATTGAGGTAGGGATTCAAAGAGAAAATGAAGAGGCCAAAGTAAAAAGGTGGGGGCAAATAGTAGCACTCTTTTGTATTTTTACATATTTGCCTCTTGTTTTGATAAGAAGAAAATTTTGATACTTTTTAGATGTATTTTGTATTTGTGGAATAATTATTAGGTACTATTAATGGTACTGAGAAATTTACCAAAGTGATAAATAGTTGAGATATTTCGAATTTTGTTTGTTAGTTTTGATAAATTTTTAATTTATTTATTTTGATTTGTATTAAAATATGATGTGGAAAGTATAAGTAGTTGAATTGTAGGATTAAGAAAGAAAGGGCGATGCCTTTTGGCAATACTTTGATTGCAAACTTGAGTATAAAATTAGTGGCTAAGCTAACGTATGCATTGGTAGAAATTTTGGTAAATTTTTTGAGATTTCTAACATTATTCAACTTGATCACTTGTTCATTGAACTATTCCACTGTGACAATCACAGATTCGAAGTGGTTGCTGTTCGTGAAACATAGTAGTCAAAGTTCATTTCGGATTTTATTTCAATAATCTAAATTATTTCTTTTTTAACGTATATTGTGTAGAATAAATTTATAAAAAATCAAATTGGTTGGATATCGATAGCCTTTTTATTAAATTATATTTATATTTAGTTTTATATTTAAAATAATGCTTGTCATTCTCGAATATCATTAAATATTTCAACAAATTACATTTATATTCAGTTTTATATTTAAAATAATTTTTACCATTCTTTTTTTCGATACACGTGTTTTGATGAGTGGGCTATCAATATTTGATCAATTTGATTTTTGCAAGTTTGTTCTACACGATATACCTTAAAAATAAATGATTTGAATCATTAAATAAAACTTAAAATGGGCCACAACGCGCACAAAACAGTGAGTGTTGTGCTTCACGCACAAGAAGCACCCCAAATTTGACAGGCACAAAGTTTTTAATATATTGGAGTATTTAGTTGAGATTTGATTATACATTGTGAGATTAATTATAACTTATTATGATATTAGTTATGATATTATTTTAATTATAATTTAAATTTTTTTAGTTATACTTTATATGGTATTTGATTATAATTTATTTTTTTATTAAAATTCTTATAAAATTAAATTATGACATTTATAACGATATTGTAACTTATTATGAATTTTTTTTTATAATGATATTGTAATGATAACTTATGAGATTAATTATATGAGATTAATTATATTTTTTTATGAGATTAATTATAACTTATTATGAATTTTTTTATTATAATAATATTGTAATGCCCCAAAATAAATACACTAAATTCCAACTCAGAAGTGGAAGAATAATAGAAGCAATATACTTTCATTCATCAGAGTCTGTGTACAAAAGGTGATACATGTGATGTATATTCATAAATGACTCATCCTGAATCTATAGCATGTGTTTCAAGTGATAAAGAAATGAAAATTAACAGATATTCTCATGCCCTAATGGCTTACATCTTTCCAAAGCCGTGCTTGGTTACAAAAAAAGGGATACAAAATCAGTACATATAATGTCCTTGGCTAGAATTAAAACAACAACAATAGAAGCTCTTGCTCCAAATTCCTCCAAGCTACTGTCTTGGCGGATGCATATCACCAACACTTGAAAATGGTTTTTCCCAAGTAGGGTGAGCCAAAACCCAGCAGAAATAATCTATCACAATATATGAGTCTCAACAAAGATATAAGTAAAGTGTATATATACAAGGTCTGGAGTGAAATCATTCATGTTTTACAACATCATAATATGCCATGTTTTATATTCCAATCCTTGTTATCCAAATTCTATTCACGTCAATTCATTTCATCTCGACTCATGAGCCAATTTCATTATTTTCCAGACAACTCAACTGAGACTACAACCTAGTGGTATTTAATTCAACACCTTAATCACACAAACACTTCAATTTTCCATTTTACGAAAATTTCGTCTGCGGGATTCGGCACCCATGTATACGCGGGGTTTCGGGACTTTCACTCTGGACACATAGGCCAACTTAATTCAATGTAGTCCATTTTCTTTCTTCCTCCCAAACAAGGAGTACATCCCCTTTCTCCTCCCAAACAACATATACAATGTATTTAAAACACAGTCATATTCAATGACAACCGACAAGAAATTAGTTTCAATTTACCTAATCCTCATACAATTTCTACAACAATCATAGTTATCCTTCACCAATAGCCCAATACATATATTTCTAAACAGATATTCAATCTCAAGACAGATAATTTATTCAAAATTTCATAGGTGAGTGATAATACATATTCCCCTCCACCATTCGTGTCATCATCTATTCAATTTCACACTTTTAATCATAATTCCATTTATTTATACAAAATAAATATTTGAAACATTTTAGGGCAAACTCATTCTTTCCCAAATATCGACCCAAATGCCAAAATCAACTATTTTGCCACAATATAACCTCATATTTGACCCCATAACCATTTGTAACTCATTCACTTAAAAATCCCTCTTTTGATTTAATACCCAAGCCCTAGGTCTGTTCATAGTACACCCAAATTCCACCATTTATACATAACGACTCATAACTAAGTTAAAAGTCATATGAAATGGTAGAAAATCCCTACCTCAAGTTGGAAGACCAAAGGAAGAGATGAAGAAACTTTGAAAATGCCGAAACCAACTTCTATTTGGATGAAAACGTAGCTTTTGGAATGCTCAAGCTTCTTCTTAAAGACACTAGGGTAGAAAACCCAATGGTTCTAGGTTAAAATGTAGAGATAAGGTAGGTTTTAGAGAGAGAGAGAGTCTCAACTTTAGGGTTTGGAGAGAAATAGATCTAAAAAGGTGATGTAAAAGTCACTTTCGCGAGCTGATATACGCATAGTCTGCTCGAGCGCAAGAAGTAACGGTCGAGTGCTAGACATAATAAGTTGTTCCACTCGAGCACAAGAAGTGACGCTCGAGCGCCAAGACACAATGAAGAAGGGCAGTACCGCTCGAGCGCAATAAGTGACGCTCAAGCATAGAAAATACACATTTAGTAGTTTTGCAGACACATACCAACACTCGAGCTCAAGAAAGGCCGTTTGAGCACCCACTCGCGCGAGTGTAGGAAACGTCGCTCGAACGCAAAATATACTCTCCCAGTAGTTTTGCAGACCTGCAAAAGTACTGAGAGTTTGCAAAGCTCGCTTGAGCACAAGAAGTACCGCTCGAGCGGAGGACCAAAAATCTGGGCAACATAAGGTTTGAAAACCAAGCGACCAACCTGTTCCAAACACAACTACAACGACCCAAAAGACAAACTCAAGGGATAACAAGGGGAAAAGAGATAAACAACAACATTAAACCATGAAGCCCGAGTCCGGAATACAACAAAAAGGTTGGGTCAAAACCGGAATCGCTATAGATATGCTCTAAAATCCACGAATTCTGCCACTAATATGAAACCCCACTATATTTAGTAAAGGTGCAATTTGGGTGGGCTCAACCCAAGCAATTTGAACCCAGTCCGAATTTTTTTAGGGCTTGGACAAGACATTTTCAAATTCAGTACGGGCTTGGAAAAAAATTCAGAAGCCCAAATTAAATTTGGGCGAGCTTGGGCAAAGACGTCAAACAACCCGAGTAACCTGAAACTTGAATTATACATATATAGATATATAAAAATATTAAATATACATATAAATTATTAGACATTACATGATATTAAAGTAATTTAGATTATTAAAAACAACATAAAATCTTTTTTTTTTTTTCACTTATAAATTGTAAAGACTACTATAGCGGCATCTCTCTTACATTATATAAATTATTTATTTTGATGGTATTGATGATTTTCTATATATATATATATATAAATAGAGTCAAATTTTAATAATGTAGTTGCAAAAAATAAAAAAAATAAAAATCATTTACAATTCTAGTTTAATTTGAGTCGGGCTTGGGCAGGCATCATCGGGTTACAATTCGGGTCTGGGTGGGTCTGGACACGTCTCAGCATTGTTAGGTTTTTATTATTGGCAATCCTATTTGACAAAACTCTTTTCAGTTGTGTTTGTTTTCGCACTTTTATTTCAGCGAGGCTATGAGTTTATTAGATGCGAATCCAACCCGAATCGAGCCTTGCAGAGAAGTTTGTGATGTTAATGCTTTCAAGATTTCCATTTCACTGATTATGACGGGGGTCGAGTTGCCCGGTCAGCTCGCGCCCGAAGCAAAATGCAAAATTGCATTCAAAGTTGGTTGTCCGCCCTTGCTCGCTCGAGCGAAGAGGTACTCGCTAGCGAAGGACTGCGTCTGGCTTAAAACCTAAAAGAGGTGATTATGCGCTCGAGCAAAGCATTAGTGGCTCGAGCGAAGAAGTGCGTCTACATAAAAACCTGAAAGAGTTTATTCCTCGCTCGAGCGAAGGTTTCGTGGCTCGAGCGAAGGCACTAGGAGAAATCATGCGAGTTAAGGTTCTCGCTCGAGCGAGAGAAACTTCGCTCGAGCGAGCTTCAAAATTAGGATTTCTATAAGGAATTGGTTTTCTTCCAAAACTAGGATTACTTTGGATTTCTATAAGTAGTTGGCTTTCTCTCAAAACCTGACTTACTCCTTCAGATCTTCTTTTTGGATATTAAGGTTTATACCTGAGGATATTTTGCTAGTTTTCTTTGATGTTTCATTGAGTATTTAACTCATGGTTTAAGAAGCATACATCAAAGGTTTGCTTGTTTATTCTACACAAAAGAGAGAGTTGCTCTTCGGTGGATTCTGAAGAATTTGAGCCTGAAGCTTTGGTGGACTCTGGAGTGGCTCATCGTTAAGACAATTCTGAGGTGAAGGCAGGTTGGAAGAGGCACATAGGGGTTGGTTCAATTCGAGCGTGGATTCGCTAGGTAATTGAGAGTGTACCTGTGTAATTCCTTTATATCTTCTTAGTGGATTGTTTTGTGGCTATTGCCCGTGGTTTTTTTTATCACAATTGGAGGTGTCCAATTGTGGTTTTTCCACGTAAAATCGTTGTGTCGATTTGTCTTGATTGTTTGATTGAGATTGTTATATACTGCTTAAAATTGTTACATAATCACAAATCAACATCTGGGGGATTTCTAGATTTTTCAAGCATAACTTGGGTTAGTTTTGGACAATCTCCCAACTTGCCCGAACCCACCCGAGTTGCACCCCTAATATTTAGTGCCATTGCTCATCATATAGTATGGCATAATTGGTGGATAAGTGGAATTCATCATCAATTCATGGAAAATTAATAAATTCACATAATTTTAGTGCCATTGCCATTGCTCATCATATGGTATGGCGTAATTGGCAGATAAGTGGGATTCATCATCAATTTATGGAAAATTTGTTAAGTACTTTTAAAGTAGGGTAAATTATAAATATATTTTTAAATTTTACTTAAAATACAGATTAATTTTGGAGAATTTGATCAAAACTCATTCATAATAAAATTTTAATACATTAAGAGCAAGCATAAAATTTTTTTTTTTTGAAAGGTCGAACACACACCACTGCTACTAAAATATCCTTAGTGATTAATTTGATATTTTAAACTCTAAAAAGATAGAACTTTTGATCTAAATGTCACTTTTTAATAAAATTGATATTTTGATAATTTTCTCATCAAGATCTATTAAATAAAATTTAGGTTGACTATGGAATTCTTTTAAAAAAATCGTAAAAATTTTACCGTCGAAATAAGCGTAAATAGTAAAATTTTACTCTGAATAAAAATAAAGTTTACAATAAAATTTTAATTTTTGAATATTAAAATACCATCATCATCACTAAACACCATAGTCACTATAATTATTAATAAATAATTACAAAACATAACTTTAACAAAGTAAAATGAAATAAAACCTTTAATAGAGTAAAATGAAATAATAACTTTAATAGAGTAAATTTTACGGTTAATTTAAAACAGAGCATTAATAAATAAATGACAGATTACATATTATTATAGCAAACTAGAGTAAAGTTTTACTGTCACTTTTAAATATAGTATCAGCAAAATAAAATACTTGACATATATTATCAGAGCAAATAAAAATAAAAATAATCTAATAAATGACAGAGAAAGTTTCTGGTTTTTATTATAACAGTCAAAAAATGATTTTATGGCTAGTAGAATATATCAGAATTGTCAAGATGAACAAAGACTATAATGTTCATGTTTATCCTTTTTAGGTTCTAACAACACTAATTTTTGTCAGGTTTTTATTCTTGGCAATCCCGTTTGACAAAACTCCTTTAAGCTGTATTTGTTTTCGCACTTTTATTTCAGTGAGGCTATGAGTTTATTAGATGCGAATCCAACCCGAATCGAGCCTTGCAGAGAAGTTTATGATGTTAATGCTTTCAAGATTGCCACTTCGCTGATTATGACAGGGGTCGAGCTGCCTGGTCAGCTTGCGCCCGAAGCAAAATGCAAAATTGCATTCAAAGTTGGCTGTCCGCCCTTGCTCACTCGAGTGAAGAAGTACTCGCTCGAGCGAAGGACTGCGTCTGGCTTAAAACCTGAAAGAGGTGATTGTGTGCTCGAGCAAAGCATTGGTGGCTCAAGCGAAGAAGTGCGTCTACATAAAAACCTGAAAGAGTTTATTCCTCGCTCGAGCGAAGGTTTCGTGGCTCGAGCGAAGGCACTAGTGGAAATCACGTGAGTTAAGGTTCTCGCTCGAGCGAGAGAAGCTTCGCTCGAGCGAGCTTCAAAATCTAGATTTCTTTAAGGAATTGGTTTTCTTCCAAAACTAGGATTACTTTGGATTTCTATAAGTAGTTGTTTTTCTCCCAAAAATTTACTCACTGCTTCAGATCTTCTTTTTGGATATTAAAGTTTATACCTGGGGATATTTTTCTAGTTTTCTTTGATGTTTCATTGAGTATTCAACTCATGGTTTAAGAAGCATACATCAAAGGTTTGTTTGTTTATTCTATACAAGAGAGAGAGTTGTTCTTCGGTGGATTCTGAAGAATTTGAGCCTGAAGCTTTGGTAGATTCTAGAGTGGCTCATCATCAAGACAATTCCGAGGTGAAGACAGGGTTGGAAGAGGCACATAGGGGTTGGTTCAATTTGGTCGTGGATTCGCTAGGTAATTGAGAGTATACCTATGTAATTCTTTTATATCTTCTTAGTGGATTGTTTTGTGGCTGTTGCCCGTGGTTTTTTATCACAATTAGAGGTGTCCAATTGTGTTTTTTCCACGTAAAATCGTTGTGTCGATTTGTCTTGATTGTTTGATTGAGATTGTTATATACTGCTTAAAATTGATACATAATCACAAATCAACATCTAGGGGACTTCCAGATTTTTCAATTGGTATTAGAGCGGGTCGTTCTATTTTTAAAAAAAAAAATCTTTTTGAACAAGATCTTGTTTGATTTGTGATAATGGATTCAATTCGTGAGGGAAATTCTATGGTTCGACCACCCCTACTTGACAGATCCAATTATTTTTTTTGAAAAGCTCGGATGAGATCGTTTTTAAAATCTATTGATCAAAAAGTTTGGCAATCTGCATGTGTGGGTGGGCTGAACCAACGATTACCATTGATGGAGTAACTTTCCCCAAACCAATTGACAAGTGGGACACAATTGATTACCAAAATAGTAGTTGGAATAGTAAAGCTATCAATTCTCTCTTTTGCGCTGTCACACCTGAAGAGTTTAGTCGTATTTGTAATTGTGAAGCCGCAAAGGAGGCTTGGGATATCTTACAAACTATTCATGAGGGCACTCCTTCTGTGAAACGCTCAAAACTTCAAAGGCTCACATCTAGTTTCGAAAACTTTTCAATGAAAGATAGTGAGACCCTTGATGAATTTTATGCGAAGTTGAGTGACATTGTAAATTCCAGCTTCAATTTAGGTGAAAAAATACCAGAATCCAAAGTTGTGGAAAATTTTTTGAGATCCTTGCCCTATCGGTTCCAACCAAAAGTTACGGCTATTGAGGAGGCTCAAGATGTTGACAACCTCAAGCTGGATCACTTGGTTGGAAATCTCCAAACTTATGAGGCACATAGGAATTTCAAAAAGAAACAAAAAGATATTGCTTTTAGTAGTGCTCATAGAGTTGGAGATGATTCTGATGAGGATTGTGAGATAGATTCCAAGATTACGGCTGCTTTTGTTAAACAATTTTAAAAATCTTTTTTTGAAAAAGAATCCTAATCTTTTGGAATCTACTCATACTCATAAATCTAAAGGCAAAGATAAACTCAAAATTAATTCTATAGCTAAGAAGGAGAAAGGAAAGATACAAGGGAACTCTGAAAGAGTCCAGTGCTATGAATGCCAAGGATTTGGCCACTTTGCTTCAGAATGCCCCACTCGTTTGAAGAAGAAGAAAGCCCTCGCCATCACTTGGGATGATGAACCAGAATCTGATGAAGCTGAAAGTGACAACGAGGATCAAGGTGAAGAGGGACATAAACAATTCCTTGCTTTTATGGAAGCTTCCGAAACTGAAGGACAAACTGAGTATCCGAAGAGGCCGATTGAGAATGCCACTGATGATGAAGAGCTTGAGCAAGCTTATGAAAAGTTGTATAAGGAATCTCTTAACTTATCCAAATTGAATGACAAACTCACTACGAAACTCAAAGCATGTGAAAGTGAAAATGTCAAATTAAAGAAAGAGATTTCCGAGGTTAGGAATGATGCCCTTAAGATTTCCAATGATCAACAAGCTCTTTGTGCAAAACTTTTGACTTGTGAGATAGAGAGGAATGAGTTACAGCAAATCTATGCAACACATGAAGAAAAGATTAAAACTCTCGAGATGTCTCAACTTGCCTTGGAAGAACTAATCATCAAGAAAGAGGAAGAGCTCAAGTGTGCTATGGCTACCATTGGTCTTTGGAACAAAGGATCAAAGACTTTGGAGGATATCATTGGGTCTCAACAAATGTGTTGTGACAAGAGTGGCATTGGCTTTGGTGATAACAAAGAGCAAAAATAGAGTGCATCTACATCTCATGATACAAGAACTCAAGGAAAGGGAGAATAAAAAATTCAACATAAGGATGGACTTCTCAAACTTCCTAGAGTTTGTAAGGTAAAAGAAAAGAAGGTGTAGACACCCCATTTTTGACCGTCCTCAAGACTTGGACGTCACCGTTTGAACACTCGGTGATCATCCATGTGTGTGTTCGTTTGGAGTTCCCGGAGTTCTCGGCTCGCGCGCCGTGCCTCAGGACCTCCGAACTCGACCGTTTGTGTTTGGTTTTGCACCAAACACTTGTGTTTTGCCTTTGAGGCGGGAATGCCTTCGAGGCATCCCCACACCACCGGGTGGGGCTAGAGGCCACCTGGTCAGTAGTTGTCACCGCACTATATTGTGCGGTCGGCGCTGTTTGTGCCGGTCGGCACTGTTTTGGGCGAAATGACCATTTTGCCCTGCCGACCACTGTGCACTTGCTGTGTGAGATATTTTCTCACAGCTGTATGCAACTTGTTTCTCCTCCATACACGTGTATGGAGGGATGAGCTTGCTTGGTGGCCAAGCTTGTAAGCTTTTGGCCTATAAGAGGGAAGGCTCTTCCTCTTGGCTGAAGGTTAGAAAATCTTGAGAGAGTTCAGCCATTGTTAGAGAATTGGAGCTCTGGTTTAGGTTAGAAACATATATATCTATCCTATATCTATCATTCTCTTGTTAAACTAGGTGTTTTGTGCCATACTATTGCACTAAAGCACCTAGTGTCCCACCTTTCTTCTTGGAACTGAGGCTCCAGCAGGTTGTTCTTGGAGTTTTTGGTGGTTTTTGAACTCAAGGAGGCAACAACATCAACTCTTGTGAAGATAGTCAACAAGGGTGAGAAGTTTACACTTTATTCCCCATTTTTGCACCTCATTTTTACCTTGTTTAGAAGAGTTTTTGTGCTTAGTGATTAACACATAAAATCTCTGTTTTTAAGTCCTCTTTATTGTTCATTAAGAGTGTTGTGAGGTTTGGGGAAGTTTGACCCCCTTTAGGCCTTGAAAAGGCCCCATTTTTGGGCTATTTTGGAGAGATCCGAGATTTTGGTGATAGGATCTCTTCACCACTGAAATCTTCGCGGATTTCAGTGGTAAAGAGCATGCCTTGAAGTCCCAAGAAGGAGGGGGCCACCCCCTCTCCTTGATGTCCTTGAAAAGGACAAATTTTGCTCTTTGAGAGAGCTCCATGTTTGGTTGTGTATTGAGCATGTCTTGGTTGTTTACTATGCTTATATTGCCATGGTATAACATGCCTCTAAGTTGGTTTTGGTCTCCTATACATGCCTAGTGTAGTTGCCTTGTAATGCCTCTTTTATGCCTTAACATGACTAGGTTGTTTGCCCTATTTTCTAGCATGTTTTAGGCTTAGATTTGTGAAGCTTGTAAGCTTACTTTGCCATGATTCAGCTCTGTCCATAGCTATTTTGGCCAATCTTGGCATGTATTTGGTAGCCTCTTTGTATTTGGCTTGTTGGCCTCAAAAGCATGAATATGTGGTGTGCTATTCTAGCTTTGTTTTTGATGATTGGAACCATCTAGCATGTCATTTCAGTCCTTCATGCATGCTTGTTTGATTGCCTTAGTGGCCTTGTTAATGCTCTAAGGGTATATCTTGTATGCTCCATGTTTTGGCTTCAATGCATGCCTTTAGCTTAATGACTCTTAGATGCCATCTAAGTAGCTTTTTGGCCTTGCTTGAACATGCTAAGAACCTGTTTTTGGTTGTTAAGTGCATGCCATATGTGTTTGTGCCAAGTGTGGTTTAAATGCCCTATTGACTTGCTTTAAGCCTAGGCCATTTGCATGCTTTGTTTGGGAATGCTCTATTGCATGATTTGGCATCATGTTTAACATGAATTTGAGCCTTAAATGCATGCTATTAGTCCATGTTTGGCCTCTTTAAGTATGCATGAGAATTGCTTTGGTTTGCCTAAGTCTTGGGCCTTGACACTTGCATATGTGTGTGTGCATTTGGTCTCATCTTCTAGGCATTTTGGCCACTGATCTTAGGCCTTTTAGGGTTGCCTAATTCATGTCTAAGTCCATTATTCCATTGGATTGCATGCTTGTATTATATGCTTGTTTGTATGCTTGCATAAATGCATCAATATTGTCCATCTTGCACCCTAGATGACATGCTTAGGATTGCACCACATTAATATGCATACCAAGCCTCTTGAAGTGAGTTTGATGGAGGTTTGGTACCCCTTTTGTGCCTATGTGTTTTGCATGCATTTGAAAGTGAAGGTGCATTCTTGGTTCTTAGGATCATCACGCATGGAAATGCGCGATTGATGGTCCTGAATCGAGGCACATGCCCTCTTGAGTCCATAGCATGATGAGGGATGTGCTTGGTGCATACATGCTTTGGTTTGCATTGCCTTGCCTTTGGTTTCCTCTCTTCTTTGTCGATTCTGGGTGTTCTGCAGGGATAAAGGGTCGATCGGCACTCTTTATTGCCGGCCGGCTGCCTCTTGGCAGCCGATAATGAAATTCAGAGCCGGTGGCTTCCTCCCTCAGCCGGTGGCTCCCTGCCTCAGCCGGTGATGTTCCCCAGTGCTCTGAGAGGCACCCCTGAAGTTTTTGGAATTTTTAGAGAAGGAGAGCAGAGAAGCAGAGGCCACACTTGGCGGCGGTGTAGTTCGAGCGAGCCGGTATGTGCGATCGACCCTCCTTCCGAGGCATTTATCGCTTAAATAGATTAATTAGTCTATTTAATTAATTTAGTTGATTTGTAATATTTAATTAGCTAGAATAGTTAATTATTTATTCGGCCTGTATTATTATTTGGTCCCTCCGAGCGAGGGCGAATTTGTAATAAGCGTGTGTGAGTGGGTGTATGTCTTCCAACCCCCACTTCTTTCTATCCCTTTTATTTACCTGCTTATGGTAGATTAGGGCATATTTAAATTAGCATAACAGTATGAAAGCATGTTTGCATTCATTTGTTTACATGCATCGGGCCCGGCATCATACAAAGCGCATCGTACTTTCAATTCCAAATTGAATACGTGTTATTTGTAGCATTCCATATGCCTTTTTTAGGATAGCCGAGCCCGCCCTAGATTACATCTTTGCATGTGTTGCATTAGACATTTCAGTATGCTTAGGTCCATGCATGGATTTCTAATAAGCTTCTGTTTTGGCTTGGAGTACTAGGTGAGCTTTTATGCTTTAGCATATCGCATGTGTGTGAATGTTGCCATGATAGTATGCTTACCATGCGGCTAAGTGCTTATGTGATATAACTGCATGAATGCCTGTGGATGGAGGTTGAATTACCTAAATTGGGACAACACATTAAAAACTGTGAGTTTTAAAGCCCACTGGATAGTGGCAAAACCGTCTTTCCTAAAAAGCCGCTTGAGAGCGGCAAAACACATTTTAGCCTACTTATGAGTAGCAAATCATTTTTCAAAACAAACAAGTAATTTTTGTTCCAACTTAGGCGATTTGGTCTATACTTGTTTCTTGTGCATAACATAGTAAATCTAGGCTAATAACGAGTAAGAACACGTAATGTTTTCAAAATCGGATATCACGGTTAGTAGAGGCGGTCTTTGGACGGCGAAAGTGCTCATAGTGACCTTCCCGTCGTACCCAAGCTCCGAGCCAAGACCACTTTGGTGATAGCGGACATGTGGCCTTGACCGAGTCGGGGTTTCTAAATTTCCCAATTAAAAATATTTAGGTGGCGACTCTGTAATCTGGCAAAGCAGTCCATGTTTGGCACTACTTTTCAAAAATCTGTTTTCTCAAACGATTTGCCGGATTTGGACTCTTTGGTTCAGATTTAGAACCGCGACACAAATCGAGTCCGAACTGTAGAGCGAAGCCCCACGGGCGCGTCTACAGAAGGTACACCCTGTACACCCTGTTTTTATTTGTCATCATTGTGGTATGCATGATCATATTCGCCCTTATTGTTATAAGTTGCATAGGAGAGTGTATTTGCCTAGACCTAAAAATAGGAAGTTGGAAGTCAAGTCGAGACGGGTTCCCATTGCAGGGGAAAAGAACCACAATGTTAAGACACCACCCAAGAACCGCAATTCTTACAACTTTGTTCATACTAAAGTGGTTTGGGTGAAAAACTTGACTTGTGTTAATTTGTTTACTTGTTTTAGTTTTTGAGTTACTGTGTGTTTTTTTTAATGAGAAAAAAATGTGTGCTTGTTCGTTTTTTGTTTTACTTTGGTTAAGAAAAAAAAATGAAAAAAAAAACCAAAAAGATTTTCTTAGTATGGTTTTGCAAGCTTGAAATTTTTTGAGATGTCCTTGGTGCATATTGGAATTGATAAGAATATCCATTACATGTTAATATATGTGTGCTTTCTGTGGTCATTACTCATTTTGGAGTATGTGTTTTTTGATTAGTATGTCTCATTCTGTACACACTCTTGGATTAGCAAATTTTGGAGTCTTCCGCCTTAGTGATCTTTTTTCTCTATGGACTTCTGGCATGGTATCTTTTGTTTTTCTAGAGGAATTAACCGATACTAGCATATCTTGGGTAATGTTGAGTCTCTTAACCAACTTCCATCTTTTTGCATCTCCACGGCTTTCCCCTTTGTTCTTTGGAGTCCAGCCATGAGGAAAAGGCTACCTCAGAGTCACCAACCAGGCTCTCCTTATTATATCCATGCTTCTCTAGTTCGGTTTCCATACTCTTGAGCGTGTCAGCCGCCAATGAGTGTGCAAAAAAAAGAAAAAATGTGCAAAAGAAAAGAAAACAAATTGTGCACAAGAAAGAAATGAAAAAAATATAAAAAAAGAAAGATAAAATAAAGGATTCATTGATTGAGGGGGAGCCTCCGCTTTTACTCACCAAATACCCCTTGATTCCTAGTGGTTTGACTTTCCTTTAGTTGTGCTTAGATTCTCTTGTCGGAGGTCCAGCTTTCATATCACTGCTAGGATTTGAATCTAGTGTTTGTCGAACCCCAAGAGTCACACACACATTTTTTTTATGGGATCTATGCTTTTCACATAATGCATCACTTTCTTTTATGAGAAATCTTCTAGTGGCTGTGCACATTGTGTTTTCAAGTGATTGTGCTTCTTGGATAATCTTGTGTGTTTCAAGGTACAAGTATGAAATTCCTTACTTGCTCCAACATATTATTTTTGTCGTTTTCTTCTTGTTCCCTGTTTTCAGTGTTTGTGATTGCTTTTAGTGAGGGAGAGTTCGGTTAATTGTTATTATGTCATTGCTTGTGTGGTTTATGATCCTACTTTTGTTGTTTGAGCTTCCTTTGTCAATTCGTGACAAAAGAGGGAGAAAGTTGTTTTTCATTGTGTCTTAGGATTTCATGTATTCATGTCATGTGTCGGGTGCATATGTCTTAGTTTTCAGGTTTTCATACTACATGTTCTTAAAATCTCCAAGTCGCATCTATTCATGTTTTCTATCTCATACTTCAAGATAATCTTGTCATATGTGTATTGCTTTTTCATATACTCTTGTGGGACTAATAGTTGTTTTGGAGATTGTGACACTAATAACTGTTTTGCAGATCATGACCTTGAGAAAGAAGTTGGCTTTTGTTGGCTGTAATGGATTGGGGTGTTTAGGATTTTATTTGTTAGGTGGGTTTTGTCACGGCATTGCCAAAGGAGGAGATTGTTAGGTTTTTATTCTTGGCAATCCCGTTTGCCAAAGGAGGAGATTGTTAGGTTTTTATTTGTTTTCGCACTTTTATTTTAGTGAGGCTATGAGTTTATTAGATGCGAATCCAACCCGAATCGAGCCTTGCAGAGAAGTTTGTGATGTTAATGCTTTTAAGATTGCCACTTCGCTGATTATGACGGGGGTCGAGCTACCTGGTCAGCTCGCGCCAGAAGTAAAATGCAAAATTGCATTCAAAGTTGGCTGTCCGCCCTTGCTCACTCGAGCAAAGAAGTACTCGCTCAAGCAAAGGACTGCGTCTGGTTTAAAACCTGAAAGAGGTGATTGTGCGCTCGAGCAAAGCATTGGTGGCTCGAGCGAAGAAGTGCGTCTACATAAAAACCTGAAAGAGTTTATTCCTTGCTCGAGCGAAGGTTTCGTGGCTCGAGCGAAGGCACTAGTGGAAATCACACGAGTTAAGGTTCTCGCTCGAGCGAGAGAAACTTCGCTCGAGCGAGCTTCAAAATCCGGATTTCTATAAGGAATTGGTTTTCTTCCAAAACTATGATTACTTTGGATTTCTATAAGTAGTTTGTTTTCTCCCAAAACTTTACTTACTGCTTCAGATCTTCTTTTTGGATATTAAGGTTTATATCTGGGGATATTTTGCTAGTTTTCTTTGATGTTTCATTGAGTATTCAACTCATGGTTTTAGAAGCATACATCAAAGGTTTGTTTGTTTATTCTACACAAAAGAGAGAGTTGTTCTTCGGTGGATTATGAAGAATTTGAGCCTGAAGCTTTGGTGGATTCTAGAGTGGCTCATCGTCAAGACAATTCCGAGGTGAAGACGGGGTTGGAAGAGGCACATAGGGGTTGGTTCAATTCGGGCATGGATTCGCTAGGTAATTGAGAGTATACCTGTGTAATTCCTTTATATCTTCTTAGTGGATTATTTTGTGGCTGTTGCCTGTGTTTTTTTATCACAATTGGAGGTGTCCAATTGTAGTTTTTCCACGTAAAATTATTGTGTCGATTTGTCTTGATTGTTTGATTGGGATTGTTATATACTGCTTAAAATTGATACATAATCACAAATCAACATCTAGGGGACTTCTAGATTTTTCAATTTTTTATTTTATTTCTTATTTTATTAGTTTCTTATTGTATTAAAATTAAATTTATTATAAATAACAGATAAATTATACCAACAATCCTATATTTTTCCTTTTTGGTCTTTTTGGTCTTTGTATTTTCAATTAGCTCAATTTTGATCTTTAATTTTAGATTTTGTGTCAATTTGATCTAATTAATAATACCGTTAGTCTTTATGATGGAAAATTATCACTAAATTAGTTGAAATTAACTTAGTGAGTTGAACAAGTTTGTTATTTTGAATGACATATGCCACTTATGTACATATTTTTTTATCAAAAAATGCTAACAATTGTAACCAATTGGATTAAATTGAAACAAAGTCATAAATTCATATTTAAAATTGAGCCAATTGAAATTATAGAGACCAAATAAACACAAAGGCTAAAATACATAGACCATCAGCGTAATTTCCATACAAATAATAATTGTAAATTTTTGGACAACAATATTTGAGGATTTTTATACAATTTTAAGTTTCAACAGTACTACATTCACACAATTTTCTCCCTCACAATCTCTACAAATGAGATGGCAAGCAAAATTTCAAAAGTTGACTCACATCCAATTGGTATAGAACTTGTATTATGTCTTACTACCTCATTTGTGGGGGTTGTGGGAGAAGAAATTGTGTGGATAAAATATTTTTCTTTACGTTTTTACTCTTCTTCTAATTTTGCATATTCATTTCAAATCAATGATTTGTTGAATTTTTATTCTCAATATTATTTATTAGTCAATGAGTTTAGAGAATGATGTTACTTTTAATAGAGGGTTGCTATTTTCCCCCACCTTGTTACTCCACCTCCCCACTTCTTTGAACCCCCACGTACATAATTGAAACCCTTACATCTTCTCTGTGAACCCCCACATTAATACCAACTATATCCTTATTCTTTGGACACCCAACTCTTCTTCTTCTGGCAATGCTTCCACGGCCGACAACCCTTCACCAGCAACCTCCACCCTCTCCATTTCCAAACCATAACCCAACCCAACCCTACCCTACCCTAGTTTCTTCTTCTTCTTCTTCTTCTTCTTCTTCTTCTTCTTCTTCTTCTTCTTCTTCCTCTAAACCCAGATCTAGTTTTTAAAACCTGAATTCTTCTTCCAGCAGCCTAGATTCTTCTGCCATTGCCATGACCCAAATTCTTTTTCGAAAATGAGAAAGTGGCGGAGGAGGAGGGAATAAGTGATTCGCAAGAGAAGGATATGAAAAATGGTGGTTTTGTGACGCAATAGAGATGATAGCGACACGGCTAGGCTAGGGTTTTGCAGCGAGATAATGGTGACACGACAGAGATCGATCTCCCTCTCTCTCTCTCTCTCTCTCTCGATCTCGTTTGATCTTGCTATCTCTTTCTTGCTCAATCTCTCTCTCTCTCTCACAGGTGATGGGTGTTTGGAGATGGTGGTGGTTGTGGCGGTGAGGGGTGGTCGGAGATAGTGGTGGTTATGGCGATGAGGGGAGGTCAGAGATGGTGGTGACGCCAGAGGTGATTAGGGTTAGGGTTACAGTTTAGAAAATTAGGGTTAGAAGATTAGGAATGAAGGAAAAAATAAAATTTTAGACTGGGACAAAATTAGAATAAAAAAAAAAATTAGATGAGATAGAGATTCTAAGAAGAAATTAGGTTAATTGCAATGCTCCTTTTAATATTCATCTTTGAATCAATGGATCTTAAACCACTATCCTGTTGGAAAATTGGTTTTTATAGGCTTATTTTGGGCCAACTTTGAGCCCAAAATTGAGTGGGATCCACACATCTTTTGGGGTGGGTCTGAAAAGGTGACGTGTTCCTTGCTGCATGGCAAGTCACACGGTAAAGACGGTTCATCAAAACCATTTATAAGTGAATGGAAACTTCACGTCGTTTTCGGGTTCGTGGAATTGGACATTTAAAGAATTAAATGTGGGTTTCCTTGAAATGGGTTGTCCCACATTGAAACCTTAAGAGAGTTTGTGTATGTATATAAACTCTAGGTGGAAACACTTGGGTTGGGCCCCAAGGGGCACCCCAAGTTTGTAGAAGGGATGAGTTATAGACAAAAGGAACCTTGGCTCAAACCACCACACGCGCACACGTGCCACCGGTGGCGATGCCGGGTGTGGGTTGTGGGTCGAGTTGGTTCTAATGTTAATTTTTTGGATAAAATTTATTTGAATATTTTTTAGAAATTCTTAATGAAATTAAATTCCAATTTTGTGCCAAAATTGAAATTAATTTTCTGTCCAGATTTTACCAACTTCTGTCCGAAATTTCTAAACAGATTCAAAGCTGTTTCTGATTTTGAAGCGCGAATCTTTATGATTACAGATTTGAATTTGTACAGTTCAAACAAATCAAACTGTCCAACAGATCTGTTGAAATTCAAATAGCATTTGTTCAATTCAAAAACCCACCAGTTTAGTTTGTTTTTCATACCCGTTCGGGTCTATATAAACCAGATCTGTTCTAGCATTTTGGCAATCTAAAATTCTTTATGTTTTCCTTTTAGTTTTTCTCTCTTGCATGATATAATCTTCATATTATTTTAGGAAAAATCCAAAGAGTAAGAACACAGGTTTTTGTTCGCCGAACAAATTCTTTGGAGTGCTACTACAATTTGTGAAGATCATTGTATCCTGGGAGATAGACGCCTTTTATCCGTAAGCATCGTAGCGGGGAAATCTGTCTTAAGGACAGAGTGCCACACACTCGACTTAATCTTTTGTTTATTTATTCCGTTCGGTGAAATAAATTCGATACGTAATTTCTTTTATTTGTTTGATTTGTTTCAATTAATTTATTTTACAAAAGGATTACTCCAACAATCTTAAGACAGATTTGAATTATTCTGTTTATACAGAATTTTTCGTTTGTTTCCTTTCTTCTTTCTTCTTTCTTCTTCTTACATAAATTATTTTCTGTGATTTTACAAAATAATATTCTGATTGGAAAACAAATAGTAGTAATATACAGTTTGACATATAGTAGTAATATACTGTCTATTTTCTTTGACAACTAGTAGTAATATACTGGTGTCATTAACAATTCAGAATATTTATTTGTGGAATTTTGTCAGAAATTTATTTTGGTTTTCAGAAATTATTTCTGAGTGTTCATTAATTAAAATTTTGTTTCAGTATTTTAATTATTGAAGTGTTACAGAAATTTAATTTTCTGTGTAGAATTAATTTGGTTAAATAAAATTTTATTTTTTATTTGCAAATTAATTGAAAATAAAAGTTATAATTATTGTTTCTTTTATTTTATAGAACTTAAAATTCTGTGTTTATGGTTTAAATTTTCTATACAGTATAAAATTCTAATTATAATTTTGTTTTATAATTTAGAATTCATGGCTACTGAAACTAATGTTCAAACAAGTACTAGTGTGGTGGCTGCAATTATTCCAACCCCTCCTGTTGTGACTATGCCAGTCAATCACGGTGAGAAACCAGAAAAGTTCTCAAGAACTGATTTTAAAAGATGGTAATAGAAAATGTTGTTCTACCTTACAACTCTAAACCTGGCACGCTTTCTCTGTAAGGATGCTCCTATTCTGAAAGAGGATGAAACTGACCGGCAAGTGATTACTGCGGTCGATGCTTGGAAACATGCTGATTTCCTTTGCCGGAACTGCATCTTGAACGGACTTGACAACACATTATACAATGTCTACAGTCCTATCAAGACAGCAAAGGAACTTTGGGAGTCTTTGGAGAAAAAGTATAAAACAGAAGATGCTGGCTCAAACAAATTTGTGGTTGGCAAATTCATAGATTTTGTGATGGTTGATTCTAAAACTGTGATCAGCCAAGTTCAAGATCTCCAACTCATTCTGCCTGACATTCACGCAGAAGGCATATCTCTTAGTAAATCCTTCCAAGTTGTTGCCTTAATTGAGAAATTACTACAAGGCTAGAAAGAATTGAAGAATTACCTCAAACACAAGCGCAAAGAAATGTCTTTAGAAGAATTAATTGTGCATTTGAGGATTGAAGAGGACAACTGCAATTCTGAAAAGTGGGCTGGTAAGCATCCAATGGAGTCTAAGGCAAATGTGGTGAAACATGCTCCAAAAGCAAAGAAACGGAGGTTTTCTAGAGAAAGTTCTGCACAAGGCTCTAAAGGAGGGGAAAATAAAAAGTACAAGTTTAATAACAAATGTTAAATCTGTGACAAAGAGGGACATCGGGCTAAAGATTGCCGTAGCAAAGGCAAAAGCAAAAGAAGAACAAACAAGAAGCCTACTCAAGCCCACATGATCGAAGTGGACAATATTTCCAATGGTGTAGATGACATAAATCTTTCTGCAGTTGTTTCGAAGGTAAGCTGTAACGCCTCCAAAATAATAGAATAAATACAACTATCAGGCGGAAAATATAACAGAATTACAATACATTCATTCATCAGAGTTTACTTATAAAAGTTTAACAAACAGTTAAATACCATGCAGGCTTACATCTTCACAAGCCATTGCTTGGTGACACAAAAGTGAGCACAACTCATTACAAATAAGCCCTTGGCTATACATATAACAAAACATAAATAAGAAGCTCTTGCTTCACAAAGTCCGTCCACACTATTGCCTTGGCGGAAGCATATCACCTGTACCTGAAAATAATGTTTCCATATAGGGTGAGCCACAGCTCAGTAGAAATAATCTAACTCAATATATGAGGTTTAGCAAAAGTATAAGTACCATATGCATAAACAATGCCGGTACCAAAACATCCACAAGGTCTGCATACCCATATGCTACTAAGACAAAACCTTAATTCATTTTCTTTCAATTCATTTCCACTTCATATATGCTAGCCAATTCATGAGTTAAATTCATTATCTTTCAACAACCAAACTGAGACTACGACTCAATGATTTTCCAATTATACAAGACATACTTAAACACTTCATACTTGCCATTTTACGAATATTTCATCCGAGAGAATTGGCACCCATTTATATATAAGATTTTGGGTCTTTCACCCAGGAAACTCCGACCAACTTGTTTTTAATGGAGTCCATCCCCTTTCTCCTCCCAAATAAACATACATATGCAATGTATTTATAAACATAATTACATATGGAGTACATCCCCTTTCTCCTCTCAACAAATATACATATACAACGTATTTATAACATGGTCATATTCAATGACAACTAACAATGGATTAGCATTAAATCGTCTAATCCTCATACAATTTCTACAACAATCATGGCTATCCTCTACCGATAGCCCAATACATTTATATCTAAATAGATATTCAATCTGAAGAATAAATAGTTTATTCAAAACTTCTAAAGGTGTAAGATAATACATATCTAATTTCACCATCTACATCCACAACCATTCAATTTCACATTTTCCATGTTAATCTCAATTATTTATACAAAATAATGAGTTAATCAAAGTTAGGGCAAAATTTCCATTTTTCCAAAATATCAACCCAAACACAAAAATCAACTATTTTGGCACAACAAGACCTCATATTTAAACCCCATACCCATTTATATCATATTCACCAAAAACCCTTTTTTTCCATATAACACCTAAATCTTAGATTTGTCCAAACCACAACCAAATCTCATCATCTATACACAATAGCAAATGACTAAGCTAAAAAGCATATTAGAGTGTAGAAAATCCCTATCTCAAGCTTAGAAGAGAAGACAAGCAAAACAAGGTTGAAACTCCAAAGATGTCGAAACCAACTTCTACTTGGATCAAAACAAAGCTCTTGATAAACTCTACACTTAATCTCAAAGGAGCAAGGCAAGGAGATGCTTCCAAGTGAGTAGATCTAAAGATCTTCGAGCAAAAAGTGATTTTGGAGAGGGAGAGAGTGACTCAAGGCTTGGAGAGGCAAAAAGAGAAGAAAAAGTAAAGAAAATGTTAAGTGAGGGACCTATTTATAGTGCTAGGTCAAAGTAAAATAAAGTCCCAAAGTCAACCCAAAAGATCAAGTCAAAATCCCCAAAAAGTAGGCCCAAAATCGGACTGAAATCTGGAAAAAAGGTTTGCAGGGGTCAACCCTTGCAACACAGGGGTCCACCCTTTTGTTTGACAGCATAAAAGGGGTTGACCACCCCCCCCCCCCCCAGATTGTGGTCGACTTCAAATTCCAGCAAGTTAATTTCAGAAACAAAGGGGTCGATCCTTCCCAGACTGGGGTCGATCCTTGAGGCCAATAACAAAGGGAAGGTGTCAACACCACTAAGACCGGTGTTGACCCCAGAATAAGATTTTTAAGTTTATATACTACTTTTCTATGTAACCAAGTGTGAACGAGCAATCCCAACAAGTTTAAATCAATTTGTACTCCTCCAAAACTAAGATACAACAACACTAAAGATTTCCAAAATAAAATAAAGGATTCAAATACACTTCCCAAAAGCTTTGAAGGACACAAGTGCTACAACCTCCCCACCTTAGGAAATTTTGTCCCCAAAATTACAAATCAAACTCTAAAACATAATTAAACTATTCACAACCATGTTACTCTTACAAGTTCATCACTATGACCCGTTCTCCGGTCATCCATTCTCATCGACTAGATACACAAGTCCCAAATTAAAAATGAAATTTATAATTTCCCAAAACATTTACCATGTTTAAATGAAGTCCGAGTTTTCAAAACCTATATAGCATATACAATGCTTCCAAAAATGATACAACATCACCAAAATTCCATATTCTCAAAACATATGCAATGTTTATATCAAATCCATGCTTTTCCCAAACAACTATAACATATACAATGTTTTTATATAAAATTCATGTTTCCAAAACATATATGACATATACAATGTTTTCATGTTTCATTAACATAATTAACACTTCGATACATACTCAAACATCAACAAATAAGTCTTGATATTTCTCACGGACTTCCAATTCACGTTCCCAAGTTGCTTCCTCAACCCCATGATGTTTCCACAATGCCTTTACCAAGGGAATTGTCTTGCCTCACAAAACTTGGTCCCGTCTATCCAAGACTCTCACTGGTCTCTCCTTATACGAGATGTCCTCATCTACCTCTAAGTCGGTTTAATCTAACACATGCGATGGATCCGGCTCATACTTTCGAAGCATACTAATATGAAACACGTCATAAACTCTGTAAAGTTGTGGTGGCAATGCCAAAAGATAAGCAACCTCTCCAATCCGCTCAAGGATCTCAAAAGGGCCAATAAATCGAGGGGACAACTTCCCACTATTTCCAAATCTCATCAAACCCCGTCTAGGTGATATCTTCAAAAAGACATGATCTCCCACCTCAAAAGACAAAGGTCTCCTCCTACGGTCAGCATAATTTTTCTAGCGACTTTGAGCCATAGACAATCTTTTATGGATACGTGTTACTTTCTCCGTCGTTTACCAAACCAACTCTGGACCTAACAAAGGTGCATCACCCACCTCGGCCCAACACATAGGGGATTTACACGGTCGACCATACAAACCCTCAAACAGTGCTATGCCAAAACTCAATTGGAAGCTATTGTTATAGGCAAACTCCACTAAGGGCAAATGCTTCTCCCACGAACCCTTAAAGTCAAGGACATAGCCTTGAAGCATATCCTCAAGGATCTGAATAGTACGCTCAGACTGTCCACCAGTCTGAGGATGATACACAGTAGTAAAGGTCAATTTAGTGCCCAAGGCACTCTGCAAGCTCTGCCACAACCGACCAGTGAAAAGCGGATCTCTATCCGAAACAATCGTCACAAGGACCCTGTGCAACCTCACTATGTCCCTAATGTAAAGGTCGGCAAGATAATCTACCGAGTCACTCACGCGCATAGGAATAAAATGCACTGACTTAATCAGCCGGTCAACTACCACCCAAATGGCATCACTACCCCGTTGAGTCCTCGGAAGGCCCACAATGAAATCCATTGTGACATGCTCCCACTTCCACTCAGCTATAGGCAAGGGCTGCAACAAACCCACTGCTCTCTAATGGTTGGCCTTCATTTGTTGACAAGTAAGGCATTTCGATACAAATACAGCTACATCCTTTTTCGTACCTCTCCACCAAAATTGGCGACTAAGATCATGACACATCTTTGTGCCTCCTGGATGCACTGCAAGGCGTGAATGGTGAAACTCTCGAAGTACTTCCTCTCGGCAAGACTCCGACACGAACAAATGGTCACGATATCTCACACTCTGGTCGGGATACACAGTCAAGCCTTTTTCTACCTTCTCATTGGAGATCTTCTCTCGGAAGGATTTTATCTCAAGGTCACCCCTCTGCGCTTCTAACACTCGGTTCACAAGTGTAGGTTGTGCAACTACTGAAAATAAGGGTGTAGATTCAATAGACTCGCCCATATGCAAATCAAACTCATTAAGAGTACCTAACATTTCCCATTCTCGGATGGTGATAAAAGCTACACTACTAACTGACTTCTTACTCAAAGCATCGGCCACAACGTTGGCCTTTTCTGGATGATAATGCAACTCAAAATCATAATCCTCCATGAATTCCATCCACCTCCTCTGTCTCAAATTCAAGTCCTTCTGTGTAAACAGATATTTCAGACTCTTGTGATCAGAGAACACGTCAAATTTCTCACCATACAGATAGTGCCTCCAAATTTTCAAAGCAAATATCATTGCTGCTCCTCTTGCATCAACACACAACCTAAACCTTCCCGTGAAGCATCATAATATACTGAATAACTCAAATCCCTCTCCGGAATAATCAATACTAGAGCCATGGTGAGTCTAATCTTAAGCTCTTGGAATGACTTTTCACAAGTCTCACTCCACACGAATTTGATTTCTTTCCTCGTTAACTTAGTCGAAGGTGAAGCTAACCTAGAGAAATCATTCACAAATCGACAATAATACCCGGTCAACCCCTAGAAACTACGAATCTCGAAAACATTCTTAGGTTGTACCCAATCTTGCACTGCCTCTATCTTGGATAAGTCTATAGTCACCCCTTCCCTAGATACCACGTGGCCTAAGAATTTAACTTCCCTCAACCAGAATTCACATTTCCCAAACTTAGCATACAGCTTATGGGTTCTAAGTAACTCAAGTATTACTCACAAATGTTCCTCGTGTTCCTCCTCGGAGAGTGAATAAATCAAGATGTTGTCCACAAAACGATCTAAGAACTCATGAAAAATCTGATTCATTAAATCCATAAACACTACTGGGGCATTGGTTAGACCAAAAGGCATCACAATAAACTCATAATGGCCATACCGCGTACGGAATGCCGTCTTCGGGATATCCTCCTCCCTTACCCTCAATTGATGATAACCCGATCTCAGGTCTATCTTAAAGAAACAACAAGACCCCTTCAACTGATCAAACAGATCATCTATATAAGCATTGGGTACTTATTCTTAATAGGGACCCGGTTCAACTTCTGGTAATCAATACAAAGTCGCAACGCTCCATCTTTCTTTTTAGCAAAGAGAGTCAGTGCTCCCCAATGTCAGTACTAGGGCGAATAAAACCCTTATCTAGCAATTCTTGGAGTTCAATCTTCAACTCACTCAATTCAGCAAGTGCAAATCGGTATGGAGCCCTAGAAATCGATGTCGTACTAGGCACTAAATCAATAGAGAACTTGACCTCTTGATGAGGTGGTAAACTAGTAAGATCCTCAGGAAAAACATCTGAGTATTCACAAACCACTCTTGGTAACCCAACTCGAATTTCATCACACTTACTACTCAAAAAGCTAGCAAGAAGACAACTAAGTTCACTCCACCCACACGTATCATATAGCGGTGATAAGTCTCTATCCACTCGGTCTCCTAAGAAATAAAAGTAATCACCACTCGAGGTACATACAGTAACCTTCTAACGGTAGCAATCTATAACAGCCCGGTATGACGATAACCAGTCCATACCCGATATGACATCAAAACTAGGCAAGCCAAGTAATACAAATGTAAAAGGTAATCGAAGACTAGCAACCTCGATGTCATAACCCCGACATCCTTGTTTCAAGATAACCTCACAACCAATAGGCAACTCTACAAAAATAGGAGATGCTAACTGTGCCAACTCCAAACCCAATGCTGACGCAAACGTAGAAAAAATAAAAGAATGGGATGCACCCGTATTAATCAACACATTAGCAACTGAATTGCAAAACAAGAAAGTACCTCTCACTACAGAAGGAGCATGTACGAAATTTGGAGCTGCAACTGCGTACATACGCCTAGTAGGTCTCTACTCAACCTGCTCACCTCTCGGGGCATAAGCTTGGTGCATTGAACAGGTGAGTGGTTGGCCTCTCCTTTGACTCTGGCTCTGAAAACGAGTTGAAGATGATGTTGCTCACTGCCCTCCTCCTCTCTGAGGGAAAGCTTGAGACTTATGGCCCAACTGATAACATTTAAAGAAAGTAAAAAATCTCCCTGGCCACCTTTCCCAGAACCTGAACTAGATACTGGAAAAGTAGACCTCGACTGAGCTCCTTGGAACTGTTGAGGGTTAAAACTCCTCTGCCTCTTACTGTCTCCCTGACTATCCTGACTCCTCATAGAGCCCCTCATTCTCTCATCTTCTACATGCATAACAGTTTCAAGGTGGGTTGCAGCCTCCATAAGGCGCCCATAATCTCTAATCGTGGACCCGACCACTCCAAACATGAGTTCGGTCCTCAACCATTTCTCTAACTCCAAACAACGGCGTTCCTTAGTCGCCACTAACTTCGGTGCAAACCTAGACAAGCCAGTAAAGGTTGCCTCAAATTCAGCCACTGGTATATTCAACTGCACCAATTTAGAGAACTGGTCTCTCAACTTCCCCCTAACTGTGGAAGGTAGAAACTTGTCTTGAAAGGTGATGACAAAAGCCTCCCAAGTTACCCCAATGCATCCACGCGCATATTTCGACTACTGACCCGTATCCCCCTTAAGCTGGAAAGATGCCAAAGTCACCCTCAACTGGTCATCCTCGATGCCAAGCATCTCGAATGTTTTCAACAACTGCTCTAGCCACTCATCTGTCTTTAGTGGCTCCTTGGGATCACCCAAAAACTCAGCCAGATTCGACCGGAAAAACTCCATCTTCAAGAAAGATGGCCCTGCTTCAGCTACTTGGGACTAGACTTGATTCTCAGCTCGGAGAATGTCCATAGACTCCCTTAATGCTTTGGCCATTTCACGGGCTAAGGCACCTATGGCCTGCTGACCAACTGGTTCGATTACATTGGCTTGACCAATTCCTTCTTCCTATGCTAGAAAATCATCCGGTATGGGCACCTCGTGCCTTCTAGGCCTACCACGCCTACCATCACCACGTCTACATCCTGACGTCCTGAGAAAGGTAACAACAAGTATTAGCACATTTCAAACATGCCAAAGCTAACTCAGTTGCGTTCTAATCAATGGACAACAGTAAATCACTCCACATAGACATGTAATCACATAAACACATACGAATTTCCTTCCTAGATAATGACCGTCCCACGGCGTTGCTAGTGTTCTAATTAGAAATAGCAGTGATCAAGTGCCCTTCTAATAGGGCTTCCACAAAAACCCGTAGACTCAATCAATAATCATATAAGCATGTTATCACATAAGCATACAATGCATACTAACATCTCAATCAAGCAAGACAAACCCATTGTGGTACAAACCACTTCCGACGTACCCAAAGTATTCAAATCCGGTACGCTCTGACACCAAGTTATAACGTCCCCAAAATAATAGAATAAATACAGCTATCATGCGAAAAATATAACAAAATTACAATACATTCATTCATCAGAGTTTACTTATAAAAGTTTAACAAATAGTTAAATGTCATGCAGGCTTACATCTTCACAAGCCATTGCTTGGTGACACAAAAGTGAGCACAACTCATTATAAATAAGCCCTTGGCTATACATATAAAAAACATAAATAAGAAGCTCTTGCTTCACAAAGTCCGTCCACGCTATTGCCTTGGCGGAAGCATATCACCTGTACTTGAAAATGATGTTCCCATATAGGGTGAGCCACAGCCCAGTAGAAATAATCTAACACAATATATGAGGTTTAGCAAAGGTATAAGTACCATGTGCATAAACAATGCCGGTACCAAAACATCCACAAGGTCTGCATACCCATATGCTACTAAGACAAAACCTTAATTCATTTTCTTTCAATTCATTTCCACTTCATATATGCTAGCCAATTCATGAGTTAAATTCATTATCTTTCAACAACCAAACTGAGACTACGACTCAATGATTTTCCAATTATACAAGACATACTTAAACACTTCATACTTGCCATTTTACGAATATTTCGTCTGAGGGAATTGGCACCCATTTATATATAAGATTTTGGGTCTTTCACCCAGGAAACTCCGACCAACTTGTTTTTAATGGAGTCCATCCCCTTTCTCCTCCCAAATAAACATACATATACAATGTATTTATAAACATAATTACATATGGAGTACATCCCCTTTCTCCTCTCAACAAATAAACATATACAATGTATTCATAACATGGTCATATTCAATGACAACTAACAATGGATTAGCATTAAATTGCCTAATCCTCATACAATTTCTACAACAATCATGGCTATTCTCCACTGATAGCCTAATACATTTATCTCTAAATAGATATTCAATCTCAAGAATAAATAATTTATTCAAAACTTCTAAAGGTGTAAGATAATACATATCTAATTTCACCATCTACATCCACAACCATTCAATTTCATATTTTCCATGTTAATCTCAATTATTTATACAAAATAATGATTTAATCAAAATTAGGGCAAAATCCCAATTTTTCCAAAATATCAACCCAAACACAAAAATCAACTATTTTGGCACAACAAGACCTCGCATTTAAACCCCATACCCATTTATATCATATTCACCAAAAACCCCTCTTTTCTATATAACACCGAAATCTTAGATTTGTCCAAACCACAACCAAATCTCATCGTCTATACACAATAGCAAATAACTCAGCTAAAAAGCATATTAGAGTGTAGAAAATCCCTACCTCAAGCTTAGAAGAGAAGACAAGCAAAACAAGGTTGAAACTCCAAAGATGTTGAAACCAACTTCTACTTGGATCAAAACGAAGCTTTTGATAAGCTCTACACTTAATCTCAAAGGAGCAAGGCAAGGAGATGCTTCCAAGTGAGTAGATCTAAAGATCTTCGAGCAAAAAGTGATTTTAGAGAGGGAGAGAGTGACTCAAGGCTTGGAGAGGCAAAAAGAGAAGAAAAAGTAAAGAAAATGTTAAGTGAGGGACCTATTTATAAGGCTAGGTCAAAGTAAAATGAAGTCCCAAAGTCAACCCAAAAGATCAAGTCAAAATCCCCAAAAAGTAGGCCCAAAATCGAACTAAAATCTGGAAAAAATATCTGCAGGGGTCGACCCTTGCAACACAGGGGTCGACCCTATGAAAAAAAGCTGGAATACTTTTGTTTGACAGGATAAAAGGGGGTCGACCCCCCTCCCCAGATTGGGGTCGACTCCAAATTCCAACAAGCAATTTCAGAAACAAAGGGGTCGACCCTTCCCAGACTGGGGGTCGACCCTTGAGGCCAATAACAAAGGGAAGGTGTTGACACCACCAAGACCAGTGTCGACCCCAGAATAAGATTTTTAAGTTCTTAAACAACTTTTCTACATAACCAAGCGTGAACGAGTAATCCCAACAAGTTTAAATCAATTTGTACTCCTCCAAAACTAAGATACAACAACATTAAAGATTCCCAAAACAAAATAAAGGATTCAAATACACTTCTCAAAAGCTTTGAAGGACACAAGTGCTACATAAACCTTGTCAGAAATCCTAAAGAATGGTGGGTGGACATTGGTGCTACTCGCCATATCTGTGCCAACAAAAAGATGTTCACATTTTATTTTGAAGTGGACAACGGTGAACAATTTTTTATGGGCAACTCCTCAACTTCCAAAGTTGAAGGACAATGAAAGATTATTTTAAAAATGACATTTGGAAAGGAACTCACTCTCAACAATGTGCTGCATATACTGGACATTCGGAAGAACCTTGTTTCCGGATCTTTGTTGAGTAAAAATTGGTTTAGGCTAGTTTTTGAAAGTGACAAGTTTGTACTTACCAAAAATAGGATGTATGTAGGGAAAAATTACATGTCTGATGGCCTTTTTAAAATGAATGTAATGACTGTTGTACCCTCTGTTATTAATAAAAATACATCTTCTTACTTGCTTGAGTCTTCAAATTTATTGCATGGTGGACTTGGACATGTTAATTATGGATCTTTATATAGATTAATTAATATGGAATGTTTACCTAAATTTGACATTGATTGAAATCATAAATCTGAAATTTGCGTTGAGGCAAAATTATCCAAAACTTCTTTTCATTCAATTGAAAGAAGTACAGAACCACTTGAATTAATTCATAGTGACATTTGCGATTTTAAATCAATTCAAACTAGAGGTGGGAAAAAGTATTTTATCA
Organism: Camellia lanceoleosa; assembly: GCA_025200525.1. Lineage (NCBI taxonomy): Eukaryota > Viridiplantae > Streptophyta > Magnoliopsida > Ericales > Theaceae > Camellia > Camellia lanceoleosa. The sequence goes on along the minus strand of CM045758.1, from coordinate 92,253,089 downwards.
CTTTTATAGATGACTATACTAGATATAGTTATGTTTATTTAATTCGAACCAAGGATGAAACTTTGGAAAATTTCATTCAATATAAGAATGAAGTTGAAAATCAACTTGGTAAGAAAATTAAGAAACTTAGAGGTGATAAAGGTGGTGAATATGAATCACCTTTTGGCGAATTTTGTAAAGAACATGAAATAATTCATCAAACCACCGCTCCTTACTCACCTCAGCAAAATAGAATTGCTGAAAGGAAAAATAGGACTTTAAAAGAAATGATGAATGCCATGTTAATACGTTCTAGATTACCTCAGAACTTGTGAGGGGAAACAATACTTTCTGCTAATTATATACCTAATAAAGTACCCCGAAAGAAAGTGAATCAAACACCTTATGAAATGTGGCATAGGATAGTACCATCCTATAAATACTTAAAAGTGTGGGGGCATTTGGCTAAAGTGGCTATTCCTAGTCCTAAAAAGACTAAGATAGGTCCTAAAACAGTTGATTACATTTTCATTGGTTATGCCAAGAATAGTAGTACATATTGGTTTTTGATTCATAAATCAAAACATACCAAAATGCATATAAATACTATTATAGAATCTCGGAATGCATCATTCTTTGAAAATATATTTCCAAATAAGACTAGACAAGGGACTAATACTAATAAAAGATCTCATGATGCTATTACTAGTCAGGATCAAGAACATGATTAAGAACAAGAGCAAGAGATAGATCAAAATGAGGAAGAGGAACCTAGGCATAGTAAACGTGCTAGAACCTCAAAATCTTTTGGTCCAGACTTTCTAACATTTTTGTTAGAAAATGAGCCTTTAACTTTTAAAGAGGCTATGTCCAGTCCTGAAGCTCCTTTATGGAAAAAGGCTGTAAATAGCGAAGTTAAATCCATCATGCAAAACCACACTTGGGAATTGGTGGATTTGCCACTAGGTTGTAAACCTCTTGGGTACAAGTGGATTTTCAAAAGAAAAATAAAAGCGGATGGATCAATTGACAAATACAAGGCAAGACTTGTGGTCAAAGGGTATAGACAAAAAGAAGATATTGATTACTTTGACACATACTCATCGGTTACTAGAATAATATCCATTAGAATGCTAATGGCTATTGCATCTTTGTACAATCTAGAAATTCATCAAATGGATGTGAAAACCGTTTTCTTAAATAGTGAATTAGATGAAGAAATTTACATGGAACAACTAGAAGGATTTTCTGTTCCAGGAAAAGAAAAGAAAGTGTGTAAATTGGTTAAATCATTATATGGTTTAAAACAAGCGCCAAAGCAATGGCATGAAAAAATTGACAAGGCAATAATGTCAGATGGATTTAAAATTAATGAGTGTGACAAATATGTTTATATTGAAAACACAGACAAAGGTTATGTCATTGTATGTCTTTATGTGGATGATATGCTCATCATAGGTAGTAATAATGACATGATTAAAACTACCAAGAAAATGTTGAATAAACATTTTGACATGAGACATGGGGATTGCTGATGTAATACTTGGTATGAAAATTACCAAAACATCAGAAGGTTATGCTTTGTCACAATCTCATTACATTGAGAAAATACTTGACAAATTCAGCAAAGATGATGATCATCTTACTAGAATACCTGTGGATGTTAATTTGTTTCTTTCTAAGAATGCATAGAAAAGTATTTCTCAATTAAAGTATGCCCAAATTATTGGAAGATTAATGTACTTGATGAACTGCACTCGCCCGAATATAGCTTATGCAATAAGTAAATTAAGTAGATATATGAGTAATCCAAGAGTAGAACACTGGAAAGCAATTACAAGAGTTCTGAGATACATCAGATCTACTCGTAACATTGGGCTGAATTATACTAGATATCCAGCAGTACTTGAAGGTTACTGTGATGCAAACTGGATATCGGATACTAGAGACTCGAAGTCCACCAGTGGGTATGTCTTTACTCTTGGTGGTGCGGCTGTATCTTAGAAATCTTCCAAATAGACTTGCATTGCTAGGTCTACTATGGAATCAAAATTCATAGCTTTAGATAAAGCTGGGGAAGAGGCAGAATGGCTTCGCCACTTCCTTGAAGATATTCCAATATGGCCAAAACCGGTGTCTGTTATATGCATATATTGTGATAGTCAATCAGCAATTGGTAGAACAGTCATATGTATAACGGTAAGTCCCGACACATTCGTCATTGACATAACACCGTGAGACAACTACTCTCTAATGGAATTATTTTCATTGAATATGTGAAGTCTAAAGACAACATAGCGAATCCACTAACCAAAGGGTTAGCAAGAGAGCTAGTTGAGAATTCATCGAGGGAAATGGGACTTAAGCCTATTAAATCAGAGTTATCACAATGGCAACCCAACCTAGTTGACTGGAGATCCCAAGATCTAGGTTCAAAGGGACAACCGAGTTGTGTATGACTTGGAAGGATCACTGAGGAATCAAACTCCTACCCATTTCTATGATGAAATAGTGATGTCTGCAGCGTTTTAGGATAAGTAAAATTTTAATGATTCTTATATCTAAGTAAACCTAGTGGAGTATGGAAGGATACTCTTCATAAGAATTACCTATGTGAGTGTGAACTGGGCCGGTTCTATGAGATTTGTAAAGGGCTATAATTCTGTAGAGCACTCATAAAAGACCAGGTTGTTCGGGGCCACAAAGAACACAATAGTGAGAATTAAAGCGTAATGCAGTAATATATTGTGTGAGTTCTATTGTCTTGGTTTACACAAACGGCTGAACAGTTCAAGACATCATGTTTACTGGTTAGCTAGTAAATCTGATAGTGTCTCACAAGGGAAGGTTCAAAGCCAAAAGTTACCTATCCTTTGCAGAATATTTCCAATTTTTGTACTCTTTGTAATTAGATCATGTTGTTGCATTTTCTCTCCGTCAAATTCCATTCATGTGGTGGATTGTTGGAAAATTAGTTTTTATAGGGTTATTTTGGGCTAACTTTGAACCTAAAATTGAGTGGGGTCCACACATCTTTTGGGGTGGGTCCGAAGATGTGACGTGTTCCTTGCCGCATGGCAAGTCACACGGTGAAGACGGTTCATCAAAACCATTAATGAGTGAATGGAAACTTGACGTCGTTTTCGGGTTCATAGAATTGGACATTTAAAGAATTAAATATGGGTTTCCTTAAAATGAGTTGTCCCACATTGAAACCTTAAGAGAGTTTGTGTATGTATATAAACTGTAGGTGGCAACACTTGGGTTGGGCCCCAAAGGGCACCCCAGGTTTGTAGAAGGGAGGAGTTATGAACAAATGGAACCTTGGCTCAAACCACCACACACACGCGCGCCTGCTCTGTCGAGACGGCCGAGCCGGCCGTCTTTGGCCAGCAGTGTGGGTTGTGGATCGGGTCGGTTCTAATGTTAATTTTTTGGATAAAATTTATTTGAATTTTTTCTAGAAATTCATAATGAAATTAAATTCCAATTTTGTGTCAAAATTGAAATTAATTTTCTGACCATATTTTACCAACCATCAAATTCCTAAAAAGATTCAAACTGTTTTACAGTTTTGAAACTGCCAGGTACTACAGTAGTTACACAGATTTGAATCTGTACAGTTCAAACATATCAAACTATCTAGCAAATCTGTTGAAATTCAAACAGCATCTGTTCAATTCAAAAACCCACTTGTTCAGTTTTTTTTCACACCTGTTCGGGTCTATATAAACCAGGTCTATTCCAACATTTTGGCAATCCGGAATTCTTCATCTTTTCCTTCTAGTTTTGCTCTCTTGCATGATATATTCTTCATATTATTTTAGGAAAAATTCAGAGAGTAAGAACACAGGTTTTTGTTCGCCGAACAAATTGTTTGGTGTGTTACTACAATTTGTGAAGATCATTGTATCCTGGGAGATAGACGCCTTTTATCAGTAAGCACCGTAGCGAGACAAATCTATTTTAAGGATAGAGTGTCACACTCGACTTGATCTTTTATTTATTTATTCGGTTCGATAAAATAAATTCGGTACGTAATTTATTTTATTTGTTTGATTTGTTTCAATTTATTTATTTTACACAAAAGATTGCTCCAACATATCCTACTTATGTTATTACGGGTTTCCTACAGCATCATGCTATTTTTTCAACACTTTTTACTAGTAAATTTTTGTGTTCCTCATCATAAGATTATTCATTTTTTTCACTAGCTATATATATATCGATTAAGTTTTAGTTTTGCACCTAACTAATGGGAAATTCAATTGTACATACATATGCACATTTGATTATGACTTTTCATTCAATAATTATGATTTATTATACTGTTAGTGATGATACATTGTGATATTGGTTATGATAAAATCTTGATTATGATCCAAAATTTGTTTTGTTATATATCATGTGATGTTTATAACTCAATTTTTATTTAAGAGCAAATTATATTGACACCCCCTCCATTTTCTTGGAATACCACTACCACCCCCCTTAATCTCTATAATACCACTGCCACCCTTATTAGATGGCATCACTTACAAAAAGAGTAAATGTACCATAATGCCCATGATTAGTATATTTAGTTTAACTTACTAAAATGACTAGAAAGTGAAAGAACCATTATACCCTTATTTCTAGTTTTTACCCTCTTTATATACAATTAATGTCTCACGAAATAGATAAATTATATCTTTTTAGGTATTTCATCTCCAAAATCATCTTCTTTCTTTTTCTTTTTTTTTTCATTGTCTAATACTTTTTTTTTCATTGTAGTGTTTGATTTTGTTCATAGTAATTGGGTGACTGCTATTAATAATAAAATAGAAACATAATATATAATACATTATGTTCAATTATGTATTTTTTATTGATTGATTTTTGAATATAAGTTGACATTTGATAATACTAAATTTCATCTACAAACATAATGTTTTATGTCTATATATACACATATAATTATATTATGGGTAATGCTATCATATATATATATTGATTGGCAAAGAAAACTTTATTGATTATAACAAAAAGGAGCAGAGGTGCAATCAATAAAGAGGAGGTGGAACAAAGAGCAAAAGAACTCTCAAACTAATCCCAATAAAATTGGCATTAGAGAGAATCTCAAGCAAATGCAAGCGCACCCCATGGTTGATAAGGAACCAACCAAAGAAAAGAGAAGAAGAAGAAGAAAGGAAAACAAAAACAATTAAACAAAGCCCAAGCTGCGAGTCAAAAAGCATTTTGATTTGTCTCCACTTGAAAACTAGATCATCAACTGAGTAGGGGAAATCCTTTATAGATGCTTCCAGCCAAAGTGCTACTCTGATTTTGATTAGTTCACTTAGACTAGAGAAATTGGGTTGAGCCTCAGAGAATTGTTTCGACATGATTTGGTCTCCTAAGACCTCTTCAATCACTCCGGTTTCGTTGGGGAACCGTAACACCTGATGGTAGGTTGATGCCACTGATCGCATGGCGTGCAACCATGCTCTTCCTAAGATTATGTTGTAAGTGGAAGGGACTTTCAATACCCAAAACTCCACATGCTTCATCATCGTTCCTGTCTTAATTGGCAGAATTATCTTGCCCACCATCCATTCTGGCACTGAGTTGAAGCCGACTAAGGGGGATGTTGCGGGTGCTAAGTCTCTGTCCTCCAATTTTAGTTACTTGAAGGTCTTGTAGTACATTATCTCGCAGGAGCTCCCTTGGTCAATTAGGATCTGTTTGATGTCGAAGTTCTTGACGCGCAAAGTAACCACCAGTGTGTCGTTGTGAGGGCATTGTAACCTTGCTAAGTCCTTGTCAGAAAAGGAGATGACGTTCGTTGCCTCCGTTTTTCCCCTTTTGACTGTAGGTTGTGCACTTAGTACCTCCCTCATGTGCTCAGCCTTTTTGGTCATCCCTCTGAGTTCACATACCCGTTCAGGTTCGACGATCCCATGTATTACATTGATTATGCCTTAGGGTGGGCCATCGACCGGCATCACATCCGGCCTATTGCGATCCTGGGGGGCTGGCTGTGTTCCCTCTTAAATATACTGGTCCAAGTGGCCTGCGGATACTAGCTCCTCCAGATGTTGCCGTAATGGCATACGGTTTTCAGGTCGGTGCCCCTTTTCATCATAGAAGGTGCAGCGGTACCTCTCATCGTAGCCTCCCTACGTCTCTTCCAACTTGGCTGACTGTCGAACGAAGGGTTCATTGCGTATCTCACTAAGAATCTGGTAGATTAGTTTATTGAATACTATGGTGATGGCAGTGCGGACTCTCAACTTCCTTGCTTGGGGGTCTTTCCTGTTAACTCGTCTACCTTGCCCATTTTTGCTTGCTTGTTCAATTGTGTTGACTTTTGCTGTGGTCTTTCTATCGGGCATCGCTGTTGTGCTAGTTTTTGCTTTAGCGCGAGCGTTATCTTCTTCTACCCGGATGAGTTGATGCACTCTCTCCATTAGGGCCTCCATCGTGAGGGGTGGCATCATCATCATTGAATCCCTCAACTTGTTACTACCCGGTAAACCCAGTTTGTACTGTGCGATGGTGAGGTTTATGGGGCAATCCCCAATCTGATTGAAAGTTTCCCAATATCGACTGTTGTAAGATTTCAACGTTTCCTTCTTGCCCATGTCAATGGAGAGTAGCTGGTCTATCTCTATCGGCGTCTTGCTATTCGTTCTGAATCTAGTTACAAATGCCTCTGCCAACTGCGCCCATGAGACTATGCTGGCTTCTGACAACCTTTCAAACCATGTTAGACCCAGGTCACCAGGGCTCGAAGGAAACAAGATACACATTAGGGCCTCGTTTCGTCGATACACAGCCATAACCTGGCGAAAGTGGCTTAAGTGCATGTAGGGGTCTGACTTTCCCTCATAAGTAGTGAATTTGGTCTGGTGGAAGCCTGAGGACAGCGGAGCATTCTCAATTTCCGGAACGAATGGTGAGCTCTGTAACCTTGCTAACACTTTATCAGCTAGTTCATAGGCAAGGCGTGGCTCTGGCTTTCTAACCTCGACACTCCCATGCGTCTTAGGTGCCAATCGTTGTAGTGCAGAGACTCTGCGGGGGTCGCACACCCGAGTGTCTCTCTCCTTTGAGCCCTTTCCTCAAGCATTGTCCGTAGGTCTGCCGACCTTGGCAACTCCGTGTGCCTAGATGTCATTTGGTGCGAGTGCAAAGGCTTGTAACTCCTTTCTTCCGTATAGAACCTTTTAGTCGTCATTCTCTCAAACCTGGAGTAACGAGTCATGGAAGTCCTCGATTGTGTATCGCTTGTCCTAAGGCTCCTAGTTTCAGCTTGATGTGATGGTGTGACTTGTTTGTCACGATCTTTCAAGTAATAAGAGAGTGTGTTGCCTCTGCGCCCCTCTTCCATTGCAACCCCTTTGCCCTTTATTTGGCACTTCATAGTCTCCATGTTTGCTGCCATCCTCCTTATTAATTCGTCTTGTTCCCTCACGCGATCCTCCAAAACCTGAGGATCCAACCTTCGCCTCTACTTTTCAACACTTTGGGAGTGACGAGGACTGGAGCCCCGTCCCTCCTGTGTCTCCCTCCGGGAGTTCCGTTGTTGGGGGTCTAACTTTGCCATGGGTGGAATAAAAGGGAAGCCTTCACGTCTCCCGCCTCCCTCCGAGGTTTGCCCATTAATAGCAGATTGTGGCAAATCTTCATTGTGCGCCATTGATTTCAACTAAAGAGGAAAACTCGATCAAAAGATTTTGTTCTATGTGCTTTCCCACAGACGGTGCCAATTGTACAAGCACGAAATAATCTTCTCGTATAATCCTGTTAATCAAGTTTGCACTCCTCCAAACGTCGTCGTTTTACTACCTAAAAACACAAACGTGAGCTAGCCAGTGGGTGTGTGCCGGAAACCTCTCTGATGCCTAAGTCAGCCAAATAGACAATAGGCATAAAAGCTCTGTGTATTTGAGAGTAGAAATCGTGATACCTGTACATAGGTCCTGCTATGAGCTTTTATAGATTATGCTTAGCACAATCCTAGTAGGATTCCAACTCTCCTTATAAGAGTCCTCCTAAGAATCACATTCTCAGTGAAGAGTGTCCATCCTGATAACACTCTGCTTATTACCAACCAAGTGAGATGGTTTTCACCTTGACTAAGTTGGTGCGGTTTAACCGAGCTAGCTTATCTCTGCCGTGCTCTTAACAAAGCAATGATGTAGATGGCGTTCGACCGAGCTATACCTAGCTCGGCCATCCTTCTTACTAATACCTCGGCACCAGGCCTAGCTTTATATAGCCCGGTCAAACCCCTTCCGAAGTCTCTGCCCAGTTTGGTACCCAGACGACCTGGGACCAAGCTATTCAAAGCCCATACCCCGGTCGTTATCCCGACCCAAAACAGAGATTAATAGATCGTAGCTCGGCCCAAATTCTCTTTATAAATTACCCTCTCAGCCATCACAATTTTCATAAGAATTTAATTCCTAATGGAAGTCATGGGTTTGCAAAAGGTGAAAACGCTAACTTTCATAACTGCTAATCTAATAATTAATAACTAATTTTTGTTGAAAAATAAAATAAAATCAATACATAGTAATGGTCTAGTAGTAATTTACTACGAGTCCAGTTTCTTTACGGTACCAAAAAAAGAAGTGAAAAAATAAGGCTAAATTATAAATACTCTGTTTAATGTATTGTTAGAATTTTTATTTAATAAAATTAACAGAAAAAATAATTTGAGTAATTATTCTTTTATATAATAATAAAATTATTAATTAAAATATATTTATGATATAATTAAAATATTAATTGATTTAATAATTTATTAATATAATGAGTTATTGATTATGTGATTAAAAATTTTGAAAAACGAAATGTAAATTGAAAAACATAACAACACAGTATATTAGAAAAAAATTATAAAAATTATATTATTTTAATTATTAAAGTATATAAATTTAAACACTGATTCTTTTTCTTCTTTTTTTCTTTTCTGATACCTTTGTTCAGTTATTTTCCCACGTAAATTTTTGCATGAATATTTTTTTATGATAAATGTCGTAGACTCTAAATAAATTATCAAATTTTTAACTAAATTTTTCACATAAAATTTACTTAAAAATTTAATAATTTATTTGGATCATAGCATAACTCATTTTTTATTTGTAATTTACCAAAAAGAAAATAAAAAATAAAACGCAAAGCAAAGAAGAGGCAGGAGAAGACCCACCCCTACCACCGGTGAAGCCCTCTAGCGACCACCCTCCGCCACCCCCAATTCCGCCATCGTGACGGGCCCCCTCCTCGCAACACCTCCAGTCGCCGCCACTGCTTATACTTCCTCCTCCTCCTCCTCCTCCTCCTCCTCCTCCTATTCGCCGCGGCAAACCCTAGAGTCTTTCAAGAAATCCAAAAATGGAGAATGCAATGGAGTTTTTGAATGTAACCGATGAACAATCTGAGATATTCTCCACTTCTTCCAATTTTTATGCTCAAGGCATCAGAGTCCACCAAGTCGATCCTGATCAAGTAAGAATCCCCAACCCCATATTTTTCTACCACTTTGATTTTCCCTCAATATCATTGCCAATTTTGTGTCTCAAATCTACATGTATGCATACATATTTGTGTAAATTTGTGCTTGTCACTACGCCAAAACAGGGCATTAACGGCGGTTTTTAGCGATGTGAAACCGCCATTAAAGGTACTATTAACAGTGATGAAACCCGCCGTTAATACCACCGTTAATGTATCATTAACGGCGGTTTCATTACCGCCGTTAAAAAAACCGCCACTAAAAGTCTCTTTAACGACAGTAATGAAACCCACTTTTAACGGCAGTAACGAAACCGTCGTTAATGCCCACTTTTAACGATGGTAACAAAACCGCCGCTAATGCCCAACCATTACCGCCGTTAATGTGGCCAGTGAAAAGAATGTGATGCACCAGTATCAAATAAAACATGTTTTATATCCTCTGCTTGTGCTAAGTCATTAAAACTTTAATCTGGTCACACATCTCTCTCTGATTTAATCTGGAAGCACACTTCTACTTCAGGGGGGCTGAATTGAATTTGGTTTACTTGTGCTTCACTTCAATTGAAATATCCCACAATTGCTGTTGGTTTTGATTTAATTTTGTTGTCTTTCTATTTCTTGACATCTCTTGTTGTTGTTACAGGTGGATATCAGGATAGCGCCTGGAACTCATCAAATAATTTGTATGGATTTGATAATGAACTATGGTCTCTGGTAATGCTCCTCGGTTAGGATTTCATCTTGCTTTAAAATTTATTATTGTGACAATTCCAATTGTGTTGGTTTCTTAATAATGACTATCAATATATATTTTTTAAAGATTTACAAGATCTGTTACAATTTTTCCGGTAGGAAGAGGCGAAGACAATAAGGAAATTTATCGGCTCTTCAAGTCGGACAAGAAAAAGAAGAAAGGTGTGAAGAGTCTTTGCGGAGATAGCATTGCTTGTTGAAAATGTTATGCATTTGAGCTTGAAGTGGTGGTGAAGAAGATGCGAGAATTGAATAGAGTCAAAACACACTACAAATAAACTCAAAAATTTGCCTCTCAAAGTAAGATGATTTTCTCTCATTAGTTTCATTGACATCATGTTTCCATTTTATTATTTATTGTTCTTATCTTGTTTCCAACATCAAGCTGTTGATTGGTGCGAAACAACTTCATCATGGAGTATTAACTCTCCTGAAAACTTTGGCTCAAACCCCTTCCGGATGGAAGCTTACGAATATAAACATCCGTAGGGCAATATTGAGGATCTTAAGCGATGCACAAAAATCGTTTTCTCCATTTCTTTAAGTGAGATGTATGAAAATTATGTGTGTCTTGATTATGTCTTGCACTTCATGCTATTTCTCATTGATTTAGAGCATTATGATAGGAGAGAGCGAAGAAGAGTGGTCTTGGGAAGGCGAGGATTCTCCTTATGAGGACCTTGACCCATGAATAATGGTTATGGCTTGGCGATGGAAGGAACAACTCTGCATATTAATTTTTTATGTTATGCGAGGTTATTATGTTTTTGTTGAAGTCGATGAAACCCATAGCCAAGAAGAATGGCAAAAGCCTTGGTTGATAAATGGGTAAGGTTATACATTTTTTGGACTTTTGGTACTCATACATGTATTGATCACTCTTCATGGTTCCCCTTTGTACTTGGATAAATTTTATGGTATTTGTTTGCTAGAACATATAGTGTGAAAGTGCATGTCGTGGATAGACTTCTTTCCTGCTCAATGATCAACCCAAGATCTGTTCTCCAAGATGTTGATGAAAATTTGTCTTGAAAATCGAGCCATTCTGTTTTATTTTATTACATCTTGAGCTATCTTCGCATGATGTTTGGTCATGGGGATCTATTTTCATTGAGTAAATTTATGAGTTTTGAAGATGTGCTCTCGATATTGTTTGTTCTCCTTCTAATATTGTTTGATCGGTATGTGAACCCTTGTATGTAGGTATTGTTTAGAACCTAGGGAGTTTTTTAATTCTTGGCGTGGGTACATGGTTTCTATTAGTTCATATTAATATTTCCTTGTCATTTAAAAATGTGAAAATAAAATCTGAGTCGACCAATATTCAATAAAAGCACACGGTTTGAGGACATGAGAAACTTTGATGATGAGAAGGTTCCTTCGGAGGCCATCTGAGAAAAAGTATATATTATCTTTGTTCAATTTGCTTACACATGTATTTTGCGATTTAGCCATCTTGACCTTGTTTCCATATATATCTAGTCTTGCTCATCGTGGAATGTCTTGTTTATTTTTCAATAGGCCAATGAATAAAGCTTCATGAATGGAATCTAGAGATGATGATCTTGATTTGCCTAAATTTTCACGGTAAGATGTAAATAGAATTAATCCGTTGGGTCCTAGTCGATCGATCAATTTTGATTTATTATATGGGTGATTTGCTTGTGTTTTGAATGTATATATTGAAAACTTCAATTTTATGAGGATGTGCGGGGAATCGAAGTCTGGCGATCATTTTCCATCGTCTTACTTTAAGGCGAAGCAATGCCAATGGATTTTTGGTTAGCCCCAATCCAAAATTGATCTGGATGAGGTTAGGGCCGTGTTAAGCGAGGTTGTGCAAGATCGACCTTGTCTGAAGGTTGGTCATTCTCTCTTGGACACTTAAAATGAAATTGATTAGGATAACTATAACAAACTCTTAAATTTAACCATCTACTATTGCAATTAGTTTCTTTTTTCATAATATATATAAATATTATATATGTATGTATGTATGTATATGTACATAGTAACGAAGAGTCTTTGAAATTTCAATTTTTATCTAATTATAATGATAAACAAAAATTTTTTGATGGAGGCCTTTTCTCAAGCTTCTTTGTAAAAGATTTTCAAATGTTCACAAGTGTGTTGATTTTGTTAGAGCCTATTATTTTGGGGACATGACTCCCTAGGTTGAGCGCATATATTTTTATAAACCCCATAAGGTCGGATCTCATGTCAACATGCAACTTGACCTTTTCTCTCCTATGGATCAAAAAATAAACTAGAAGATAGTGCTTGGTTCCTTTGGAATGAAATTGAATGGTTATTCCATCAAAATATTCATTTGCATGTTTGGTTGATGGAAAAAATAATGAAAAATGCATTGCAAATGAAATTGTCATTTATCATTGTAAGGAAATGATCACTTCACGAGGCAAATCTAAAGAACGATCATTTCATTACATCTCATTTCAATAAACCAAATTAGAGCAAAAGAGTCCTAGGCCCTCTTTTAGAAAGGAAGAGACCAAAGAGGAAAGAAAAAGAGAGAAAGCGGTTTTTCCCCTTACATCTGAATGAAAGTTGATGCAATTTCACTGTTCAAGCCCACAAAGCTTGTGATAAGTTTGTGTTTCATTGAATAGCGAGAACCTTACATTGAATTCCATTTCACAGTAGTAGCTGATTACTTACTTACCTATACAACTAAGAGATTTTAGTAATTAGTCTGGCTAGCAGCCTTTATTTATTTCTTGTACTAGTATATTTGAACACCAAGTCATACTTCTACTTGTAATTTTACTTGATTATTATGTTATTTTGTAATTGAAACAAAATAGTTATCATACCATGTCCACTGCATTTTAACCTGTTTTTGGCAGTGTGTTTTTGTTGTGTCTATAACTAAGAAGCACAGATACGTCCTATGGAGCAAACATGGACACATGTAGTTGACATGTGTCGGACACACATCTGGCCATGTCTTAATATATACATATATATATATATATTTTAATTCTTTTCACTAGCCACATTATGGATATGTCAGACACGTGTCCTATTTTTGGACACCCACCTGAAATGGAGGGTCAGACAATATCTTTGAAAAGTTCTAATGACTTAGCACAAGCAGAGGATATAAAAGAATGTGATGCACCAGTATCAAATAAAACATGCACCCAAGAATTGTATAGCACTAAATTACCCTCAATTACAGACGGGTCTGCTTCTTCCTCTTGTAAGGCAAAGACTCTGCCGGTTGCCTTCTGGTTGGTCTTGGCGTTCTGCGTTCCCCCACTCTTCTGGGGCTGCTGCCCGATAGATCCTGTCTTGTTCGTCCAAGGCTTCTGCTCACCTAATGCCTGGGCATTTTCTCCGGAACCTCCTCCTTGGTACCTAGATGGAGGGAGTTGGGGGCATTCACTCTTTTTGTGCCCTAATTGTTGGCAATGAAAGCACTGGAGTTGTCTTGTCGGCCTTTGTTGATAGCCTCCTCTCTGGATCTGTTGCTGCGGTTGCTACTGTTGCTATTGTGGCTGTGATCTGGAGTAGGGCTTTGAGGCCATGTTTCCTTTCTGGTTCCTCTGAGGTCCAATAGACGTCTGACTCCCTCTCCGCTTGTTCCAAGCCTTTCTGGCATCAGTTACTTCCCTTTCAGATTCTAATGTTGTTTCTAACACCTCGGCATATGAGTGGAGTCATTGTGGAAGAACTCTTTCCCTGATTGTAAGGCCAACCCCCACTCGAACATCCTTGCTTTCTCTTCATCATTTGCTACATATCTAGTTACGTAACGGGCTAGCTCTTCAAATTTTGCAGCATCCTGGGTCATGGTCATATTTCCTTGTTCCAGGTTTTGGAATTCCTTGATTCACTCTCGGCGGATCATATTTGGGAAATATTTATTTAGGAACAGTTCCCTGAACTGGTTCCATGATAGGCTCGATACGTCACGAGTATTCTTGATTAACTCCCATGATGAGAAGATACCCTAAGTTATTCCATTTGAATCCAGTGTTCTTCCAAAATTAAGGTAACTCGAGTTTGGAGGACCAAACTCTTTAAAGGGGAAGACTGTAACAACCCCGACCCATAATTAATATTAATTCATGCTTGAGTGTGCCTAACAAGTAATTATGAAGAAATCCCGAGTTAATTACATGTGCAATGCATTATTTTGTGTTTATATTTGTTCAGCATAGAAAGATCTGTTCTTGTTTTGTTTCGATTTGCGAATTGATGGCCTTATCGGCATCCGATTTAGAAATTGACTTGATTTATGTGTTAATTAGAATTTTTACAATTTTATGGTAGGTTTAATTGAAATTCAATTCAAAACAATTAAATTAGAATAATTAATGTCAATTAATTTATCAACTCTTAATTAAGCCTATATAAAGCTAATTTGACCCCACTAGTCATGTTTTTGCACCCTCATTTCCTCATCTTCAAGCTCTAACGAGTGAGAGTGAGAGAATGAGAGAAATTGGGATCAAAAGCTAGAGAAAAAGGGGGATTGCTAGGATTTGTTGGTGAATTAAAGAGAATTTGAGAGCTACAACTTCAACACTTGTGAACTCAAGCCTCTAGGTAAGAATTTTATCCTTAAGCCTTGAAATCTAGACTCTAATGCATGAACACAAGAGAATTAGGTTGAATAATGCAAGAATTGAGTTAGAAATGAAGAGTGTGGAGCCATACCATGCATGCATGTCCATTCCTTTACAATTGAGTATGATTTTCAAGAATTCCCTCGTGCATGTCTTGAATTCACTTTAATTTTGGGGAGTCATCAAGTTTCAAGTTGTTTTGTTGCATTTGATCTTGTTTTGAGAGGCTTAAGGCCAAAGAAATTCATGCATGTCATGTTCTTGGATCATTCATAAACTTTTAGTTGAATTTTGCATAATTGGCAAGCCATTGGACCATGATTTCTTGAAATGATCTTTAATCCATGTTGTTTTAAGGGTTTTTATGTATTTTCTCTAGTTTTGGCCTAGAAAAATCGAGTTTGATACTTTAAAGGTTGAGTTTGAGCTTGAAGATCAAATCTGGAAATTCCAGAATTTGCATCCACGCTAAAGCGTGGGAATTCACGCTCGAGCGAGCACTCTGAGTGCATGCACTTCCGCTCGAGTGACTTGATGCCCGCTCGAGTGTGAAATGCATGTACCCAAAAGTTTGCATGTTTTGCAGCATGCTCGAGCAACAGAAGTCATGCTCGAGCGAGCGTCTGAGTCTCACGCTCAAGCGAAGATCGAGCGTCCGTCAAGCATGAAATTCAAGCAACCAGTACTGTTTCAAAGTTACAGTCCGCTCGAGCAAGGGAATTCACGCTCGAGTGAAGCCTCACTTTTTGCATGTCTGCTCGAGCGAGGAAAGCCACGCTCAAGCGTGGACCCTATTTTCAACAAGTTTTGAAAAATGTTTTCAAGTGCATTTTTGTATCTTCATTCCATCCTAGGCATTCCTGGGCCATGATTAAGACTCCATGATAAGGATAATGAGGTAGGAACACACCAAAACAAGAAAGGACTAAGTTATCATTTCCGGGTGTGTAATTCGAAATACGTTCGTTCTGTAACTGTGTAGGTCGAGCGCCACAAGGAAGTTGAATTGCCTACTTACGACACTTATTATCTGTGAGTAATAACTTAGTAAAGCTATGTTCAACTTTATATATTTTCTGTATACAAAATGAGATCTGTTGAAAGAAATGTCATGTTTTATACTATGAATGATTGTCTAACAATAACAAGCAATTATGATATTATGCTATGACTCAAGTATGTTATAAGTGGCATCATGTTATGATTTAAGTATGCTACAAGTTCCCGGTGCCGGAGGTTCCTTATGGAACTGACAAGCTATATATACCCAGCTGGAGGTTCCGAAGTGGAACTGACAAGTTTACAAGTTCTTAGTCCAGAGGTTCCTTATGGAACTGACAAGTCATCTTTACCTAGCCGGAGGTTCTTCTATAGAACTGACAAGTATGATTTAAGCAACTCTGTATGTGATTTATCAGCATTAACGGATGTAATGTGTAAGATTAAGCACGGACTCTGATATTTGCATGCATGCTCAGAATGAGAATATGAATGGGAATTTCAGTTTCAGCCACAGTTATGGGACATCATTCATTTACCCCTTTACTTTGTTATTATCCACTGGGCCTCCGCTCAATAGTTATTTATTATGCATGTAGGTGAGCAGGTTCGTGATCAGGCCTAAGATGATGCCTCGAGTATTTTGTGTTAGTCAGCCACCCTTTGCGCCTCACGAGGACGTTCCAGATCAAGTCATGTTTTGTGGTTATGTTAATATAAATGTCCAAGACTATTCCTTTTGTTTTATGAACAAGTTCTCCTTTTGTATGTACTTGATAGTGACGTGTAAATATTGTACCTATGACGTCACTCGTATGTTTATAAAGTTTAAGATTTTCAGTTCCATGTATGTCTGTATTGCTCGATGGACTATGTATGTTTCTTTATGTGATTACTTCCGCAGCCCCTAATCTCAAGTCAAGTCTTAAGAGGCCTTTGGTAATCCAAGGATTACTAGCCGGTTCCTACACTAAACCTATAGGGGTGGGTTTAGGTCATGACAATTTTGAAGAGGGATTATGGGCTAGATGTGAGTTACCACGTGGTATGGTTGGGCGTGGAGAAAGCAAATGTTGTTATTCATGGAGATCATTCATTATCATTTGACTAACTGCGGTGGTATTCGGATGTTGTGATGCATTACAATTCGGGGAATTATGTCAATATTGACTATGACGCGAGTAGTCAATAGTTTTGTAGTTTCTTTATATCATTCGCTACGTGTATTTTTGGATACAATTCTTGTCGGCCTTTGTTATTCTTGGATAGAACATTCCTCAAAGGAAAGTACAAAGGTCAGCTACTTGCAGCAACGGTGAAAGATGGAAACAATGGTTAGTATTTTTTTTAGCTGTGTATCTATGTAAATATTCACATTGAGCGGCATAGTCTAGATATATGACTAACCATTACACAGTGTGAACATTCACATGCCATGTTTGCTTTATAGTGTTTTTGTAAACTACTTGTGTTAATATTCACATTGGAATATCATGATCAGTTGTTTAATGGTGTTGTGTTGTAGGTCTATTTCCTGTTGCATTTGCGATTGTTGATTCGGAGACCACAGCGAATTGGTTGTGGTTCTTGCACGAACTTGGAAAGGTTATTGATGGTAAGCGTCAGATTACTTTTATTTCAGATCGTAATCTTGGTCTGTTAGAAGCGATGTCGAAGGTGTTCCCATCGGCTTACTACGGTTATTGCTTACAACACTTGAAGAATAATTTAAGAGATCGGATGAAAGGAATTGATAATGGATTTAGGAACCACCTGGTTAGTAGTTTGGGTGACTATGCTTACAAGCCAACTGTAGTTGGGTTTCATGAAAAGCTTGAGAAATGAAAAAAGGAGGGTAAACAATGAGCACTTAATTTTTTCAAGGAGTTGGCACCTGAGCACTGAGCGAATTCATACTTTAGGTAATAGTAGTTTCCTAATGTATTCCATTTGTCAAGTTTAAAATGGTAGCGATGTGAATTTTTAGTTATGTTTTGTGGCGATGTGAAATTTCATATTTAATTTCGAAGAAATTAAATTCAGTATTGTACAATGTTTGTAATGTTATGTAAGGGCATGCATTATGGGGAGATGACATCCAATGCGGCGGAGTCATTTAATAATTGGATTAAAGAAGCATGCAATCTTCCTATCACTCAGATAGTGGACACAATTCGTACTTTCGATTGATCGCGGCAAATATCGCGGCATAACCAAGCAAACAAGTAGAATGAGCTTATTTGTCTTACATTGAAATAACGCTTCTTGATTCGTTCAACGGCAATGAGATCTTGGCGAGTTAGCAAAGCCAATGAGAATGTGTTTGAAGTTCATTTGATACCATCTATTACGATTGATATTATAAGGCATACGTGTTCTTGCTTCAAATGCCAAATCAGCAGTTCCCATATGACCATGTTGTTATTGTTATTCAGAAAAGCTGCTACAATCTCAATGATTGTGTGGAACATTATTTTTATGTAGAGATGTATCGTGCAGCCTATTTGGGTGTCATATTCCCTATACCGTCAGTGGAAAAGCCACCTTTTGATCCCATAGACTTCACTATATACCCACCAACTGTGAAAAGACCACCTGGCAGGCCGAAAAAGAATGGAATCCCATCAAGGGTGAGAAATTGAAGCAAATAAGGTGCAGGAGATGTGATAAGTTAGGAAGCCACAATCGAAAATCATGCAAGGAGTCGATATAGGGTGTACAATTTTCATTTCAACATTATGTTTTACATGGGATTCTTATATTGATTTTTGAAATAAGATTGTGTTGTGTTGGCAAACATTGTATTGCAATACGATTACGATATGTTGGCAAACATAATAATGCGTTGGCAAACTTTGTATTTGATTTGTGTTTTTTTTTTTTTTTTTTGGATAGCAAACTGATATTTTGTTGGTGTTTTAATGATGAATACATGATGTGAACATTCACACTTGTGTAAAAGAATCACATTATGTGAATACTCGCACATGGGTTGAACTTTTTACATTATTTTGGTCAATGTTGACATGAATATAAACTGTGATGTGAACTTTCACATGCATATAGATTGACATAGTGTGAACATTCACAACTATTGTGAATAAGAACAAATGTGAATATTCACACATGTGCATGTTCTCCGTAATGATGTCGTGTAGACAATGTAAACATTCCTGTACAAAATATGTGTATTATAGAACAATCTGGTTCAAACAATCTCATAAATTAACATAACAACACCAAATGTAAATCAAAATGCACAAGTGGCATATTGGAACATTAATAGATGTCGTATCGCTGATTTACAATCAATTGTTGTTTTTCAAAATGTCAAAGCAATTGATATTAACATTCACATCGAGTGTTGGTTAGTTTGTAGGTGGACACCCCCCACCTATAGGTTTTAATGGCGCTCTATTTTCCTATGATTCAAAAAACTATGTACTAATAAGTCTTGTAGTTCACACCATTCAGAACTAGTGAGGCTGCTGTAGACGTGCCCTAAGGGCCTCATGCTCTGATTCGACTCAAATGTCAGTTCTTAATCGATCCATAAGGTGCAATGCAAGGCGATAAATTACCAAAGAGTCCAAATCCGACAAATCATTTTGAAAAATTGATTTTTAAGAAAGAAGTATCAAATATGGACTGCTTTGCTAGATACAGAGTCGTTACCTAAATATTTTGATTTGGGGGGGGATTTAGGAAACCCTGACTCGTTGCCTAAGGCCACCTGTTCGTCATCACCAAAGTTGCCTCGGCTCGGGAACTTGGGTACGATTGGGGAAGGTCATCTATGAGCACCCCCGCTCGCCCGCTCAATGATCGGCCACTACTAAACATGATATCTTGTTTTTGAAACCACATGCGTTCTTATTCTAGTTATTAGCCAAAAATTACTATGTGATGCGCACAACACACAAGTATAGACCGGATCGCCTAAATTGAAATTTCATGTTTGTTTATTTGAAAATGGTTTGATGGTGCTACTCGCAAGTAGGCTAAGACATGGATTTTTCACCCTCGGGTGGGCTTAGAAAAAAAACATGATTTTGCCACCCTCAAGTGGGCTTAAAACTCGCATTCAATGAATTGTTCCAATTCATGTAATCTAGCCTTCACCTACAGGCATTTAGGCAGTTATATCATTTAAGCAGTTAGCCTCATGGCAAGCATGCTATCATGGCAACACAAACACTCATGCAAGATGTTAAAGCATAAACACTTACCTAGTACTCCGAGCTAAAACAATAGCTAGTTAGTAATCAATGCGTGATCCTAGCTCATGTTAAGATGGCTAATGCAACACATGCAAAATGTAACTAGAATAGGCTTGGCTATCTAAGAATGGCATGTGAAATCGACAACTTGATACACATATTCAAGTTGGGCCGAAATACTATGCGATTAGTATGATGCGTCGAGCAGGTGCATGCAATCTGAGATGAATGATGCAAACATGCGAGCATGAGGATGCTAATTGAAAACATGACCTAAAACTAACCATTGAAAGCAGGTAAGTAAAAGAGAGAAAGACGTGGGGTTAGAAGACATTCACACACTCACGCACACTTATTACAAAATTCGCCCTCTCGACGGAGGGTCCGAATAAATAATACAAACCGAGTAATTAATCAACTACCCTAGCTAATTAAATATTACAAAATCCTTAACTAATTAAACAAATTAATTAAGCTATGAAACTAAAGAGGTCGCTGCAGCTCCGCCTCGAAATGGTTGAATGATGCATGCTCGATCGCCTCGCTCGGAAACCCATTGTCATGCCACATGTTGCCTCTGTTTGCACTGCTCTGCACCTCTAAAAACTGCACAAGTCCCAAGGATGCTTCCGAACCACTCCCTGAACACTGTGGGATGTCACCGGCTAAGATATGGGAACACCGGCCATGTGAAATTGGTCATCGACCATTTATGAGGATCTCTACCAACAAGTTTTAGTCGGTCAGCACTGAAGATGGCCGGCCGGCTCTTCCTGCAGAATGCTGTTTTGCTGCAGTAGAGGACAAACAGAGCATGGCAATGCATTTTCAAGGCAATGTGTGCACAAACACCCTCCCTATCATGTCATGAACTCAAGGGAGTGTAGTGCTCGACCCTCGGGCCACCAATCACACATCTCGATGCATGATGGCCAAAGGAGCCAAGTGTGCAAATCAATGTGGAATGAATGCACAAAAAAACATATGAATGCCTAGAGCTCTATCATGTTGGATCAAGAGTGTCGGCAACTAAGGATTGAGGCACTTTTCGTCACTTCAAGTACGAAATGTCCCTTGGTCCTCGTGTTTGGTTTGACACCCCAAACCAAACACAATGTAATGCAAGTATGTCAAATCCAATGCAACGTGGAAATGCAATGCAACATGAGCATGCCAAAGGTAATACAACGCAACGTAATATGTAAACAACATGGCATACAACAAGTATGCAACAATACTATGCAACCTAAACATGCAAATATGCAATGTACGAAGCATGCAAGATGCAATGTACCAAGTATGCAATAACGACGAAATGGAACAAGCATGCAACAACATGCAAGGATCATGCAAGATGGACTTAGACTGAAATGGGCAGACCTCGGCCATGCCCAAATTAGTGGCCAAAACACTAAAACTAAGGCACCAACATGCAAAGCAAACATGTACACATATTGGTCCATCACTTAGGCACAAAGAGGACAACTCTCGAAAGCGCTCAAAGCGTGAAAAGCATGCAAGCGTGATAGCACTACATGCTTTGAAATGATGTCAAGGATGATGCCAAATCATACATTCAAGTCAAGCATAACATGCAATAAAGCTCAAGGCTTAAGGCTAGCCAAGGAGCTTGGACTAAGGCCACATGAAACAAGCTCCAAAGAGCCAAGGACAACCAAAACAGTCCTAGATCATGCTAAAGGGAGCCTAAAACATGCAAGGGCCAAAGCTAAAATAAGCCAAAATGAAGGGCCAAAGGCAAGATGCAAGTAAGGCCACCAAAGAGGATTACAAAACACCCATTATAACCAAACATGGCATGACTTAGCCAATGAAAAACAGAGATATGGCATGTCAAAATAGGCCCAAAAACCCACTTAGATAGCATCCCGAAGACCTAAGCATGGTGGCATACACAATGACACATTCATGAGGCATAAAACACAAACCCTTTAAAGCATTAAAGGAGTGACAAATGCAAGTACATGAGCATACTATATGGACTGAAATAATATTACAGGTGATGCCAAATCACTGAAATGATCCGAATAGAGCATGCTAGTGACTTAAACACCCAAAGATAACAAGCTAGATTGCATGGTAGCTATACAAAACAATGTAAGCATGACCAAAACAATGAAAAACAAAGCTCAAGCGTGTTAAAACAAGGCTAGAAGCTTCATGGAGTTGAGCCAAAATATGCAAGCATGATAGTCCAAATGCAAGATGCATGTTGGGGCAATAGAGGGGATTACAAGGCAAGTGCATGGTGCATGCAAGAGACCACTAAACCAACTTTGGACAGAAGTGTAACATGGCAAAATAAGGCCTAACACATGCTGAAATGAGGTCAAAACATGCTAAACAATCATGAGACATAAGGAGAGAGGGGTGTCCCTCTCCTATACAAGACTTTAAAACTACCTTTCCACCACTGAAAATCTTCTGGATTTCAGTGGTAGAAAGGTCATGCATAGGCAAGACCAAAGGTCAAAAGAGGTGGCTCAAATCAAGGCCAAACAAGGCTTAAGAGGGGGTAAACAACCCCCAACCAAAAAGTGACCTTAAACAATCATCTAAAGCACACAAAAACATAACTTTTTTCAGTTTATAGTTAAGCTTGAAACAATATACAAATAGGTCTAAAAGCTTAAGCCAAAATGGGGAAACAAAAGGTTAGTTGCTCACCCTTGAAGAACACCTTCAAGAACACAACTCCAGCCACTCCCTTGGATCAAAACTAGCCCAAGAACTCTAAAACCAACTTCCTAGTGCCTCAGCAACCCAAGGAAGGTGTTCTACTAGGTGCTAAAGTGCAAAAGTATGAACAAAAGACACTTTAGGTCACCAAAAACACACACAAATATAGAGAGAGGGAGATATAGAGAGAGATATATATGAACTCTATATCTATTTTGCTGAACCTCTGGAAAGGAAGGGGAGGCTCTCCTCTTATAGGAATTCAATTCCAAAGCTTCTAGGAGAAGCTAAGCCAAGAGACAAATCCCTCCATACACGTGTATGGAGGGGGTGAATTGTGGATGCCAACTGCACCAGCTGGCACAAAATATCTGCATAAAGCAGATGAACAGGGTTCAGCCACCAACAATGGTCGATCGACCAACATAAGTGCCGGCCGACCAAAAATAGTGCTAATCGGCCAATACTTTTGGCTGATGGCAAGAAAACAGGGTCGATGGCTTCAAGCCTTGGCCGGTGGGTTGAGGGGATGGAAAACAAGCCACCCTCTTCCCTTAGAAGCAAAAACACAAGTATTTGGTCCACAACCAAGCACAAAACAGACAAGTTGAGAGGTCTTGAGGTAAAGCGCATAGTCGAGACCTCCGAGAACTCAAAACGAACACGAGCAAGGATGATCATTGCGTGTTCAAATGATGACGTCCAAGTCTTGAGGACGGTCAAAAATGGGGTGTCTACAGCTGCCCCTCTTTGACAGAACTCGAAAGTCGTAAGATGACAGGAGTAAATGTCAAAGCCCAGAGACGACCCATTTTTGACAAGGTCGAAGACTCAGACCAGCATACAGGATAACAAAGAGATGGGCCCGCAGGCAAGGGCAAGATGCAAATGACATGCAAGATGCCGAGCATAACTTATGATCATGCAAAGAGAGCTGTAACGAAGTATTTATGCAAAACAAATACAACAGTTTAAGCAAGCGAAAAAGAAAGAATAGTCCTACGCATTCCAACAGAAAGGATGTAAGAAAATTATGCAATTCTCACTGCGTCTCACGGGGAGAAGAATTAAAGCGACTATCGAGGACACCCGGAGTCTCAAACACAACATCTCTCAGCGTATCACACGCAAGAGGGGCAAGAGAGCATTTCTCAGCGTGGCACACGTATGAGAGGGAAGAGAGCATCTCTTAGCGTGGCACACGCTGAGAGGCAAGAGAGCATTTCTCAACATGGCACACGTATGAGAGGGAAGAGAACATCTCTCAGCGTGGCACACGCATGAGAGGAAAGGGAGTATCTCTCAGCATGGCACACGCATGAGAGGAAAGGACTGTGCAAGAAAGCGCAGTCATCCAAACGCGTGCCAAACGCGAGTGGAGAAAGGTTGCGCAAGAAAGCACGATGCACATAACAGTACGAGTACGTCCAAATGCGGCACGCGAGTGGAGAAAGGCTATGTCCAAACGCGGCACGCGAGTGGAGAAAGGGGTATAGTCAAACTGAACTGGAACTTCTCTTGAATGAACCGTACATACAATATCGTCTGGTTTCACCATCTTCAAATGAACCATACATACAATATCATGCCTGCAAAAGAAAGAAATTCAACAGGTACAATATAGTAAAAACACATGTTCCACGTTAAATCAAGATATCATTTCAATATGAGATAGACACATGCATATATGATGTTGATAGAAACATGCATAGCAATGCAAGTGAAAGATGCGTGACAACGCAACTAAGTGTGGGTGCATAACAATGCAAGAGAGCATGCGCGACAACGCAAGCAAGGGATGCATAACAATGCAACCTAAGTGTACGCATGACAATGCGAGCAAGACATGCATGACAACGCAAGTAAAAAGGTGCATGACAATGCAACAAGTGTGTGCAACAACGCAAGTAAGGTGGTGCATGACAATGCAACAAGAGTGCGTGACAACACAAGTAAGGGGTGCATAGCAATGCAGCTGAGACAAGCATGATAATGCAAGTAAAACATGCGTGACAACGCAAGCAAGGGGTGCATAACAACGCAACCTAAGTGTGCGCATAACAATGCGAGGAAAAGCATGATAAAACGTGTAAGTAAAGCATACGCGACAATGCAAGCAAGGGGTGCATGACAATGCAACCTAAGTATACGCATAACGATACGAGAGAGTGCATAAACACATGTAAGTAAAGCATGCGCGACAATGCAAGCAATGTGTGTAACAATGCAAGAATGGAATGCATAAACACATGTGAGTAAAACATACACAACAACGCATACAATGTGTGTAACAATATGAGAAGGGGGTGCATAAACACATGTGAGTAAAGCATACGCAACAACGTATACAATTTGTGTAACAATGCGAGAAGGGGGTGCATAAACACATGTGAGCAAAGCATACGCAACAACGCATACAATGTGTGTAACAATGCAAGAAAGGGGTGCATAAACACATGTGAGTAAAGCATATGCAACAACGCATACAATGTGTGTAACAATACGAGAAGGGAAAGAGGCTCATATTCAACGGAAGCATAGTAAAGGCATGTCATTCATGATGTTGAGATGCAACTTTAAAACAAGACGAGGCATGCTCAATGCAAGAGCGAAAGGACACACAACAAGCACACTTATTAAAACATTGTAATGCAACATGCTCAAAAGCCATTCTCGAGTTTCGCAATAGGCCAAAGGATACGAAAAGGATACACCTCGCGCGCATTGAATGTCGTACATGGAAGACACGGTTCGAGATCAACACGGAGACCGGTTAAGCTTCAAAAGTGTACTTTCTTGCACTATCTTGAGAGATGAAGGTCCCCAACCACATAATTGACCCAACCAAGGGTGTGGGAGGTTCACCGACCACAAGGGGAGACCACCGGCCAACCACCAGCCACAAAATGAGTTCATCGGCCAAATATTTAGCCGATCGGCTAACAATTTGGCTGACCAGCCAAAAATGGCAGTTTTGGGGGTAGTTTTGTCTTTTGGCCACGGGTCTTTAAATATGGGGTTCTAAACCTCATTTCCTCACTTCTCCAAGCTCAAAAAACATTCCTCTTTCTTTCTAGGTGATTTCCCGACCTTCGATTCGTGTTTTTCTCTTGCTTTCAACCCTTTTCCGTCGTTCGATTCGCGAAAACCTTCCCGTTTCACACACTTTAAACCGAACAAAACTCGATTTTCGGTGTTTCTTTCTCGATTTCCACCACTTGGGGTTTGTTTTCCCCCGAGTTTACTTGGTTTTCGTGCCTTTTCCACACTCTGACCTTTTCTCCCATTTTTCATCCTATCGGGGTTGACTTTTGGGTTAACCTTTCGCATTCTTGCCCGTTTTTCACATTTTTGGCCATTTTCATGCTCCTTTCAAGATGGCGGATGATATTCCACGTGGTGGGACTCCCCCGGAGATGGATGTGGACCCCGAGGTCGAGCTCGTACCTCTTCGCATCCGGCCGTTCGATCCGGCGACTTACAGGCCGACAATACACGTGTTGTCTCCCGATGGCATCCGCCACTTCAGGAGCTATGCGTGGGGCGCGCCACTGGAGCTTTTGTTGCGCAAGCCAGAGTCACATCTATCTTATGGCGCCACTGAGGTATATTCTTCCTCTGTTTCACTTTCCACAATGTAGAACATATAACTGCGATAGTCGATTCTGTTCTTTAACTGCTTAACTCAGACACACTGATACATCACATGCTGTAGTTCACTGTGAGCACACCCACACCCAAGATCTGTTTAAATCTGAACACATACACACACGCTGCATTCTCAACTGAACAATTTAAACACACTGATACATCATATGCTGTAGTTCACTGTGAGCACACCCGCACCCAATATCTGTGTAGACTCGGACACATGCACACACACTGCAGTTTCATCAATTCTGAGCGCATTCAACACTGTATTTCTAACACTGCTTCGCAGCTGTTTGTTTTGAATACAGGGGGATTCCCATGCCTTCTAGGGGTATGGGAACACTACTGCCCGAGGTTGGTATATGGAGCTGCCCGATGCGGTCCGTCATATTGTCGACCGAGCCAGCTTTGGGACTTTCTGCATGGGACTCTCGCGCCTCACTGCGAGTAGGCCCCTTCTTGCTGCTCTGGTGGAAAGGTAGTGGGACACCACCGACTCCTTCCACCTTTCTGCCACCGGGGAGATGACGATGACTCCCTTTGACTTCTCCATGCTCACAGGCATCAGAGTGGGGGGTGATCCGATCCCTTTTGACACAAATATGGATGAGTGGGACGCCACTCAACTATACTTGCTTGGCACTCAGCCACCTCTTGCCCGGGCAGGATTTGTGAGGTACTCGTGGTTCAAGGATCACTTACGGATCCAAGTGCCTACTACTCGGGAGAAGGAGGAGCAGTATGCTCGTGGCTTTATCATGCTCCTGCTGGGGACCACGCTTTTCGCCGACCAGGCGAACATTGTCGCCCACCAGGCGAACATTGTCGCCCTTTACCTACTGAGCGCACTTGTGGACGTGACACGGATTCGCGGCTACGACTGGGGCGACGCTGGCTTGGTCACCCTTTACAGGTATATGAGTTTTCCTTCCGCCGCAATGGTAGTTACTTGAGGCTATCCGAGCCCGAGGTACATATACCCTTTTCTGTCTTTTCAATTCTGTTTGTCATTATCTATACATCACACACACTGCTACAAGACGTAATATGCTTTTACATCGGTTGTACATCGCACACCGCACAATACATCGCACATACCGCACTCGCTTTATCTCAGATATCGCTTTATCTGATAAGCATACTTATATCTGCTCTGTTACACTATACAGTTGTGGGTGTATGCCTACTTCCCTAGGCTTGCCCCTGTGCTAGATGAGGAGATCCTTCTCGGTGTTCCATTTTCTCACCGCTTCGATGTAAGATGCGAGCAGAGGCCACGAGAGTCCTTCATGTTCTTCTGCCGCTACTTGACACCATCACCGCAGCCGAGGTATGTCCAACATCAGAGTTTATTTAAGCTTCGCTTTATATTGCATTCTCAATAACAGTAGATAACAAACTGTGTTCTATTTGCAGATCACCTGGCAGCCTTGGGCCCCGTTGCCTGATGCAGTTCGGGAGCGGTATGTCGATGCTCAAGAGACTGCCCGGTTCAGGGTTCTACTAGAGGGCCCAATCTGTCGGGCATGGTACTTTGGGGAGCGTTTCTTGCGGTAGACCTTGGACGTGCCAGAGCAGACAGTTCCAGCACCTCTTTCTATCCACGTGAGGCATACTGAGAGTTACACCTTAGAAGAGATGATAGACTACACGATTGGCTGGGACTCTGAGCC
Source organism: Camellia lanceoleosa (assembly GCA_025200525.1). Classification (NCBI taxonomy): domain Eukaryota; kingdom Viridiplantae; phylum Streptophyta; class Magnoliopsida; order Ericales; family Theaceae; genus Camellia; species Camellia lanceoleosa. Next base: position 92,225,015 of record CM045758.1, on the reverse strand, counting down.
TTTTAGGGATAAGCGTGACTACGCCGAGTTCATCCAGGCCTACCTAATACGGCCTTTGACTGGTGCTCGCCAAGCTGAGAGAGAGAGACCTGCGGTGCCAGCGGCAGGAGCAGGAGCATCGAGGGCACCTCAGGCCCGTGGGAGGAGTGGGTCCCGGAGAGGATACGGAGCTGGATGGCCAGAGCTGCCCACGACGATCACATGCCGAGGGCAGGATGGGGAGACTTACCAGATCCCTTTCGCTCCTCCTCTGGCTAATCATAAGCTTCTTGGAGTCTACGGCTCGACCCCGGTATGTACTACTAGACTTTGCATTATGTTCAGTCATTTCAATCCATTTGATACCATGCAGATACTAATGACCTCAACGCTTTTGCAGGCTTCCATCGAGTACACTCGCCAGTCCTAGAGTTGGCAGCCTCAGCGATAAGGATGCTGCAGAGGAGCATTAACCTGCTCACCATCTACGGGATCCCGGTAAGTTCTTTCAACCGCAGTCCCAAACTTTGCACAATCTACTCCATACTGATTTGATATACCACATTGTCAACACGGCATTCGATACACAGTACTCATGGCACTGATACACTGTAACCCACATATTGCTCACAGTGTTGCTCACGACATTTATACACTATACTCACACATTACATTCTATACTGATAAACTGCTCACAGCATTCATACACTGTACTCATACACTGCATTTTGTATTTTGTGTTCTGTAACTAATGCATTTGTCATTTGTCCTTTTCAGGCCCCATTCCAGATTCCGGCCGCAGGAGGTGCTCCAGCTGGACCATCTGTTCCTGCTTGAGGAGGAGGGGGAGTCAGGCGGAGGATGACTATCCACAACCGAGGCAGACATAGGCGCACCCGTGCTGAGAGCAGTTCACGAGAGCCCTCCCCCGATGATTCTGACGAGAAGGCAGTGTCGTCCCAGGGCGAGGCCGGAGACAGCTCAAATTCTGACTATGGAGATGGCGGTGGTGACCCTGGACCCTCGTCCAGGAAGAGGACCAGGACCGACTCCCGCACTTGAGGCCACCGATATTGATCCAGACATTCTGCTGCTTTTTCTTTTCTTTGCTCTGTTCAGACATTTTGTTATTTTTCTCCTTTTTTTTTTTTTTTTGCTTTACTTTTCTTTTTACTGGTAGTTTGAGCACATTGTACTGCCTCAGACAGGTTTTACTTTCCTCAAAATTATGTACTTTTTGCAAAAGATATGATAGAAATGAAACAGCTATTTTGTTCAAAAAGTATTACATTTGTACATTCTACGCATCGCATCGCATTACATAACAATGTAAATGAGATTAAACTTTTGTTTGAAAATTAAGCACTTACATCGTAATAATCAAGTAATGAACCGACTAATGACAAAAACAACTCGATAATCAAAACAAAGAACTCGATAAGCTAACCAAGTGTAAATACAACTCGATAAGCAAAGCAAAGACTTAAAGAATGTGAAATACAACTCAATAAGCAAATGTACAACAACTCGATAAACAAATTGCAGTAACAGGTGCGACTTCGCAAAATCATCACCAGAAGGCATTGGAAGTGGTGCCAGTCACAAATTCTCAGCATGTTCAATACACAAACAGCTCAGGGAACAAGAAGGAAGGCCATCGACCAAAGGGAAAGGCCACCGGCCATAAGAAATGGCCATCAGCTAAAATTTTTAGCCGATCAGCCAAAAGGGATGGTCAGTGGGCACTATATTTGGTCGATCACCAAAATGGCAAGCACCTCCAGAATGTTGACACATGTCTTCCACTCAACACCTTGGGACCTAATGGAATATTACAAAACACTACGGGTCTTATGGAATAGGACTCTTAAAGAGTGGATTTACTAAAAAAGCTCTCATTTTTTAATTTAAACTTTTTAAATAACAAAAAAAAGGAATTTTAATATATTTTTATTATTATTTCAATAGTAAATAGTAGTAAATACATGGAGATCTACCATTAATCTCAACAAGTCATACAACTCATACTAGTTTGAAATCTTTTTTTTTTCCCCTTCAAATTTTATGTCTTAATTCATTATTTCGGTATTTTTATTTTGTATGCAAGGCACTTTTTTTAGTACTCAAAAAATAAAGTGTAAAAACTAAATGCATTTTGTAATGGCCGGGTTTCCTTTATTCTCTTTTTCCTTTTCCTTTAGCTTCGTCCTCTCATGTTTCCGTTGGGTTTGAAACGTCCAGAAGTTATTTCAAAATGTAAAACTCTCGTTGTTGTGTGTGTGTGTCGTTGTTGAAGTTTCTTGTTCTGGGAAGTGCGGAGTCGGGTCCGGTCGGAGCGAAAGCAATTTTCTAGGCGAGGCCACACGTGCAGGGGATGAGGTCGCACGTGCGGGAGTGGGGGACTTAAGTGAGTTGCACACTGCCTAAAAGGCAGGTGCGGGCTGAGGTGCGGATGGGGCACCGCACGTGCAGGGGTGAGGGCCGCACATGCCGGAAGGGCGCTCAGTACGTACGGGGAAGGGCGCTCCGTACGTGCGGGGAAGGGCGCCGCACGTGCGGGAATCTAGGCAATTCGGGGCTCTGTTTTTCTTACACCCTAGGGCCAAATTTATTTCATTTCCTACACCTCTCTCTCACTCTAAAAGTTATGTTAACTCCCCCTTCTCTCTAGAAATCATCCCCTAGCATTAAAGAGACTTTGATTCTTGACATCCTTGAGTTTAGATCATCATCAACTCTCTTAATCTTGGAGATTTAGGACAAGAGCTTCATTTGGATAGTGGAAATCAAGCTTCCTCTTATCTTCAAATTAGGGTTTCCCTTCTTCTTCTTCATCAAGCTTGAGATAGGGTTATTCTTGAGTTATATATATAGTTTTGCTATTTGATGATGTTTTAAGAGTTTCTATTAGATTTAAAAATTTCAATCTTGTGGTTTTCAAAATGTAGAGATTTCCTTCAAAAGAAGGCTTTGTTCTAAACTTTAAAGATGTAAATTATCTTGAGGGATTCATCTTGTTGATCTATGACAAATGTTTTGATGAGGGTTTCCACAAACAAAAAGGGGAAGTGATTATCTTGAGGAAAAACCCTAGAAATTGGGGGATTTTGAAAACACATGAAAATATTTGTGAAACTCTTTACTATTTTGTATTATGATGATGGGTGAGATGATATTATTGCAAAGTTGTTAAAAATGTTAAAAATGTATGTTGTTGGGAGTGATGAATGACTTTGTATCATGTATATGAAACTTCGTAAGATCTTGGAATTGTGTTGAGAACATGGTTTGCCTTGAAAGGATTATTTGTTGTAAATTGTTGTTGTGAGAAATGGTGGGCACATGGGCATTTTGTGAAATGACTTGAAAGGAAGAAATGAGAAATGGATTGATTGATATTGTTGTAGAGATATTTTGAGAATAGTAATTATTGCATCATATTTCAATTGTGTTATTATTATTGTGCACCTTGACATGTTTTGGAAAGACATTTATTTTGAGAAAGATCATATTGTAATGAGAATTATGGAAATGTGAATGGGGTAAATACGTGGTAAGTCCGAATAGGGGGTGTAATTGAATTTAATAAGTTAGCCTAAGTGTCCTTGGTGAAAGACCAGAAAATCGCGCAGATAGGTGTCAAGCCTTCCAGTTAATACCGGTAAAAATAACAGTTTGGTAGTACTCGTAGAGTCTACTTGCAAACACCAGCCTAGGGATTACCAGTGTCGTATTGACCGCCCCTATTGATTCATGATTGGAAATTTTGGGAAAAATGTTGAGATTGTAAATAATTGTTGGAGAGATAGAAACTTTTACATGTGCATGAAATGGACTTTCTTATAAGGATGCATGGCATGGCATTAACAATTGCATTGTTTTAAAGAGTATGCATAACTGTATATACTTTGTAAGAATTATCTACTGGGCTTGTGCTCACCCCTATGGGATTTGGTGCAGGTAAAGATGTGGTGATCCTGCCGAACTGAGGGCATGGATATTTTGAGAAGAGTATATAACTCTTTTATTTTGTGATATTCTTTTGAGCCAAGGGCTAATATGTATGGGTTGCAGAAACCATTTTGTGTAACCAGGCTTATGCCTTGGAAGATGTAAGCCCTCAAGGACACTTTATTTATTTTGAGACTAGATGCTTCACATGCTATGGATTAATGTGATTCCTTTTATCATTTGAATCTGTAATCGCATGTAAACTTTTGTATAAACTCTCTCATTGACTATGTAAAGATGGAAGGTTTATTGCTATGTTTTGGTAAATATTATTTGATGTGGGTAGTTCATGTTGGAATATTTTCGGGACATTGCACATTTTGGGTTGTATTAGCCATGGTATTACATTTACAATTAAAGATATTATGAGTGGGTTGTAGAATTAATGTGCAATGTTTGGAGTGAATGAATTGGATTAGAGTGTCAAGATTTGTGAGATGAAAATTGAAGTATTCAAATTATGAAAGGTGGACTGATTAACTTAGTAATATATAAGAATAAATATATATATATATATATATTCAATGGAATACTCTACCTTAATTGTGGAGCCGCCACTGCAGGCAATTGCATAAAAATAAAATAAAATAAAATAAAATAAAATTCAAATTATGAAAGGTGGACTGATTGACTTAGGGATTATTTGTTACAGTTTTTAAGAGGTGATTATAATTTATTTTGATTTCAAAGTCTGTATTAGACTGTTTGGTGCAGTTTTTGCTTTATACCTTATTAGGTAGAAATAACTTAAATAAGCTGAAAAAACCTGATTATTTTGAAGTTGGGGTAAAGGTACTTTTAGCTTCTGTTTTCTGATTATCAACTTTTAACTTAAAAAAAATTTCCACCAAACAGGGCCTTAGTAATATATACAAAGAATAAATAAATAAATATATATATATATATAATATATTCAATGGAATACCCTACCTTAATTGCGGAGCCGTCACTGCGGGCAGTGGCATGCAATAATTTTTCTTATAGTGGTGCTATATATATCAATTAATGTATACATTAATATGTCAATTAGTATTATTGATCCCACCTATTATATAAATTACAAATAGCCAAAATCTTTAAAATTATACCACATCATCTGTTAGTATATTAATTAGTACATTAATTAATGTATATAGCATTATTCTTTTTCTTATTAACATTCTGATTGAGAGATTTATTTATAAATTCTTATTTAATATACTTATAGTTAAATAAGTTCATAAATTTTTTAATATTCCATCAAGTTTTATATATTTAGATTTATATTTTAATAGGTCTTTTTTCATATTATAATTATCATATAGACTATTTTTACTTTTATGGACTTTTATTATAATATATATATATATTATCCTATATTTAGAAGAGAAAATATCAATTATTAGATATATTTTATTTATGGTATATATAAAACATTGTATATAAAATATGAAATATTATTTTCTTTACCTCATGATCAAAGATCTTCCTTTATTATTATTTTGCATTAAGGTCCTACTATGGAAGAATATTTTGAAGAGAATGTTAGTTGTAGACCGGCAATAGAGATGATGATGGACTCGCAACAGAAATGATGGTAAATCGGCGATGAACAATCATTTTTTGCCATATTACACATAAACCATAGTCTCTTCTGGGTTTATGTAGTCACCGTTATTGTGTAGTTCATTCACCGGTATTATACCAGCGTTAATTATATACAATTTTTTTTTAAAAGGTGCGTCAATATATATGAATTATTTGATAATTTTTTATATATTGTTTGATGATTTGTTATATATTGTTTGATGAACTATACTTGTTGTTTGAACAATTATTTTTTATTGTCATTAAATAATTGGAATAGTCGGTTTTTATTTCTTTCAATTCTGTTTCATGTTTTCATGTTGCAGTGTGAATGTTCACATTTGTATGAATTTAGTTTTTTTAAGGCTAGTTGTATGTTAATTATAAATTATAAACATTTACATTGTATTTTGATGAGTTTTGTTTTCTCAAAAGTTAGTTGTATGTTTGTTATTTTTGTTACTATACTTGTTAGTTGAATAATCATTTTTGTTATCATTGAATAATCGAAATAATCGATTTTTACTCTTTTTTTTTATATTTTTGTTTCATGTTTTCATGTTGCGTGTAAATGTTCACATTGGTATAAGTTTATTTTCTTTAAGGCTAGTTATATGTTGATTGTACATTGTGACCATTTAGATTGTATTTTGGTATGAGTTTTATTTTTTTGAAGGTTAGTTGTATGTTTGTTATTTGTTATTTATTGTGAACATTTACATTGTATTTTGGTATGAGTTTTATTTTTTCGAAGGTTAATTGTATGTGTGTTGTTTGTTATTTATTGTGAACATTTACATTATATTTTGATATGTGTTTTATTTTTTTGAAGTTTAGCTGTATGTTTGTTGTTTACTATGAATATTGGTATTATATTTTGATTTTTGTTCAAATTTTTTATTGTGTTATTTTTAAAATTTTCACATCATAAAAAAATTGAAATTTCATAATTTGAGATTTTTTTTTTTTTTTTGGGTATGAAATAAGGGAGTGATTTTCTCCTTAGAATAAGGGTTAGATTTTCTCCATAGAATGAGCGACTATTATTATTATTTTTTTATTGTGTATTAGTTTCAAAATGAAAACATATGCAAAAAGTAAAAAGATGATTTGGTCATATTATATTAAATAGGGCCTAATAGAATACTTAAAAAAAAAATAGATGAAATAAAACACTTAAAAAGAAAATTTATCAAAAAATAACCGTGGTTGATTTTAAACCAAAAAGGTAACATGGAAAATTTATTGACAATAATGACTATATTTTCTTATCGTGAGTGATAGGTGCATTAAATGAATGACAGTTATTAGATAGCAGGGCTATAGCGGTTCTTTATTGTGCTTCTTTTGATAACTTGAGTTATTCATTTTGTAAGTCTTTTTGTATAAATTATTCATACACAATATCCCTAATTATATAGTTTTATACCGTTTGTCTAAAAAAAAAAATGTATGACATGAATGATTTTGAAATAGATCATACAATTTTTCAAAAATAAATATGATAAAATTATGTATTTCTATGAATATATCAGATAGACTTATTTTTTTTGTATGCATGATCTACATAAAGTGACTTAAAAAACAAACAGCTTGAATGATCGAAACAAAATCCGTAGTGAGTTCCACAGCCAGAACAATACTGACAAAACATAAACATAAAAATAATGAGTTTGATTATTTAGATCTGATACTTTTTGTTTTGTTTTGTTTTGTTTTGTTTTGTTTTTTTTTTTTTTTTTTTGAGAGGAAATAAGGACATTCATTATAATAGAATAGATACAATCATATATATTCCCGTACAAAATAAAATTAGCCTTTACTTAAGGTTCGCTGCCTCATGGGCAAATTGAACATCATGTGCACCCATGGATACAAACTGCTAATGGAGTAGTAGTGTTCCCATGGATACAGATTATCAGTGGAATGCCTCATATTCTGAAAATTGCCAGTGTTATGGTGGTGGTTCTACCGCTTATTGTCAACATAATGGCATGACAAATTATGTGAAAAGAATAATTTGGCGTTGTGAGGATAAAATTTATTGGTGCAGGAGTGAAATTTTAACCCTAAAAGAAGAAATTAATTCTCTTTATAGGCAAAGATTTCAAATAATTTCTTCATCGCCGTATTATTTGACGCAAAGAGATTTAAATTACTGTAATGGAAAGATTCATCGACTTAAAGGCCACATTTTTCTAATTGATGAAAAATTCTATATTGGAAGCAAAAATTAGAAGGCATAATGGCCAATGAAAAATTAAGATATAAAAATAATGTGGCTCATACAGTTAATACACATATTTTTGAAATATGTGGCTCAAAGGATTAGCACACCAAGTCATGAAGATAATATGACTTTGGAGAATTTTCGTAAGCCATTAATGGCTAAAATCAAAAAATAACCCGTTCTCTCAAAAAATATTGAGAATTATGATGATAAAGGTTCACCTGGGGGCATGATGTTTTGCCAAATGTGGCAAAAAGTGACAATCCATTAATGGCTAAAAAAGAAGAACAACCCATTCTCTAAAAAAATGTTAAAAAATTATCACAAAATGATGGTAAAAATTCACTTAGCGGGCATGATTTTAAGCCAAAGATGGCTGAAAATTATGAACCCACGTTTATTAAATGTGAATTTTTTGGCATTGTTCAAAGTGTCAAAATTTATGAATTTTTCATAAAATTCAATTATGTCAGTTTTGGGATCCAACATCCACTTTGGATTTGTAGATCACACAAAAAATTAATTTTCATGACATAGTTTGAAAAACAAGGGTTGAAAAATGCTATATGTAATGAATTCTCTTTAATTAGCCAAAATGTGGCCAACAGAGAATTGTTTTATTTTAAAAATACGGGATATGACTCTTTGTTATGTCACTCGACAGAGCCAAAGATAGAGTGTTCGCCAATCGACAGTGATAGATTAAAAATTACTATGGGTATAATATAACTCTTCAAGAATTTGAATTATTTGCACCATAAAATATTTTCTGTTGATTGTGGTAAGCGGCCTTATACATTATTTAATTGGATTTCATTCTTCAATCTATTTAAATGAAGGGGGGCATTGTTTGCACCACATTTTATTTTTCTGTCGATTGTGGCCTATTAATTATGGCCAAGTTCGATTATGATCTGTTGATTGAAATCATAAACTATTTTCAAAGAATAACCTTGATCACATTTGTTTTTATTGTTATTATTTTTGTCGATAGGCATGCTAACGTGACATGACAAATTTGTTAAGGACGTGACATTATGACATGTTAAATGGAGGGCCAGGAAATTAGCAATTGTAGCAATTTGAAAGTTAGTTACTAAGATCAAGGAGCCAAGATCAAATCAAGCACCAAATCTACAAAATGATTCCTATCAAACATGGGATATGGATAATGTTGAGGAAATAGTGGGCTTAGCCTATCTCTTTCTCTCATATGGCTAAGTCTATAAATAGGCCAAAAGAGATACAAAAAGAGATCGATCAATCAACCACCACTCACAAATCGTGAAGAATTATTTAGGAATAGCTTAAGTTAGTCATTTTAGGAGTAGATTAAGTAATTTTCCAAACCCCATTTCTTTTCTTCTGTCGATTACTATATTTTTCATTTCTTTGTTCTCGTTTAAGTTCTTGTAATTAGTAACAATTGACAATTTAATCAAATAAAAACATATTCTGTTCTATTCCATTCCTTCTGTACTTAATTACCTCTTAAGGAAGTCCTTAATCTGTTTAAGGCATAGAACTCACCACAAATTCTGATCTTTTATGTTTATTTTAAATCTGTTTAAGTCTGTCGATCAAGCCTAAACAGAATTTTTGCTAACACCAGCATTTGGCAATCTGTAAGAATATTGGCTGACATAATTTGATGTTGTGAACACCATTTGAGCACCTCCAAGCATGCCTTTGCCTCCGCTACTAGTGCTGAGGATGCTGTAAAAGAAAATTGCTTCTTTATGAGTGGATTTCCCTTGTAGTCCATCGCCAGCCATGTAGCCCCAGCTTGAGATGATTGTTCCTCTATGGTCCATCAATCAAAAATCTGTGCACAATAGAATCGGGACACCAACTAGCATTGTTAGTAATAAAAAAAGAAACATCCCCCCTGTTTTGGACAGAATTAATCCCCATCAATTTAGCATAAAGTTGTCTGTTTGAAGGTAAATCCAGGTGAATAATCCACTCAATAGTCCGAATCGGATGCTCAATATCCTTTTGAAATACAGCCTTGTTCCTGTGGATCCATATTCCCCATAAAACCTTAATTGCTTCCACTATAGCCTGCTCATCTGGTGCATCGAAACCACCACTCAATCCATTCCTGAACCAATAAACTTTGCCCAGATTCAAAATCCAGACCCAACCGTGAACCCCTCCAAATGTGCTTGGCAAAGGGCATTGAAAACAAATATGTTCCACAGAATATGATATGACTTTTTTTGGCCTAAATAACTTCAAACTGAATATGTTAGCTTAATTTTAAACATTAAAGCTTTTAGATATTCAGAATTTTGTAGCTGAATATGAGGAAACACACTGACCCGTTAATTAGTGTCAATTAAAATATGTGAAGATGAAAACTTCATTTTGTGACAATTTTTTTTCTATAATTTTTATTTTTTTATTTCATTGCAATAAACCTATTATAATGGTTTTTTCATCAATATATTGTCACAAAATATTACAACAAATTAAGGTTTAGAGGCAAATTTAGGGAAAACATAGAATTAATTATTTCTTAAAACAAACTTCTTTTTGTTGATAAATCTTTTTTTTTTTTGAACAATTTTAATGGTGCCAATTTATAAAAACCTCTCAAATTTTATATAATACTCACATAATTCTAAAAGAAACATTCAAAGTTCAGTGGTTCAATTGAACCTACGAATTCATGCATAGCTCCGCCCATGGAGGGAACTACAGCCGAAGTTATTACAAGAAGACATCTTCTGCTTCAGCAGGTAAATGGGCATGGCTCAGGTTTGACCAGACTTTCAAACCGCCTTCACTAATAATTTGAAGGGGAAGTGGCCAAAAGAAGTTATTTCTTCTAAAAGGTGAAAAGTTTTCCTTTCTCTAATTTGTCCCCTCATTAAAACTTTTCAAAGATATTGTCTGACCCTCCATTTCAGGTGGGTGTCCAAAAATAGGACACGTGTCTGACATATCCATAATGTGGCCAATGAAAAGAATTAAAAAATATATATATATATATATTAAGACATGGCCAGATGTGTGTCCGACACATGTCAACTACATGTGTCCATGTTTGCTCCATAGGACGTATCTGTGCTTCTTAGTTATAGACACAGCAAAAACACACTGCCAAAAACAGGTTAAAATGCAGTGGACATGGTATGATAACTATTTTGTTTCAATTACAAAATAACATAATAATCAAGTAAAATTACAAGTAGAAGTATGACTTGGTGTTCAAATATACTAGTACAAGAAATAAATAAAGGCTGCTAGCCAGACTAATTACTAAAATCTCTTAGTTGTATAGGTAAGTAAGTAATCAGCTACTACTGTGAAATGGAATTCAATGTAAGGTTCTCGCTTATTCAATGAAACACAAACTTATCACAAGCTTTGTGGGCTTGAACAGAGTGACAGTGCGTCAGATTTCATTCAGGACAGGTAAGGGGGGAAAAAAAACTGCTTTCTCTCTCTTTTCTTTCCTCTTTGGTCTCTTCCTTTCTAAAAGAGGGCCTAGGACTCTTTTGCTCTAATTTGGTTTATTGAAATGAGATGTAATGAAATGATCGTTCTTTAGATTTGCCTGTGAAGTGATCATTCCCTTACAATGATAAATGACAATTTCATTTGCAATGCATTTTTCATTATTTTTTCCATCAACCAAACACGAGAATGAATATTTTGATCGAATAACCATTCAATTTCATTCCAGTGAACCAAACACTATCTTCTAGTTTATTTTTTTGATCCGCAAGAGAGAAAAGGCTGTACAAGTTGCATGTTGACATGAGATCTGACCTTATGGGGTTTATAAAAATATATGCGCTCTGACCCTAGGGGAGTCATGTCCCCAAAATAATAGGTCGAACAAAATCAACACAGCTTGTGAACATTTGAAAATCTTTTACGGCAAGCTTGAGAAAAGGCCTCCATCAAAAAAAATTTTGTTTATCATTATAATTAGATAAAAATTGAAATTTCAGCACTCCCTTCGTTACCATGTACATATACATACATACATACATATATAATATTTATACATATTATGAAAGAAAGAAACTAATTGCAATAGTAGATGGTTAAATTTAAGAGTTTGTTATAGTTATCCTAATCTATTTCATTTTAAGTGTCCAAGAGAGAATGACCAACCTTCAGACAGTGCTGATCTTGCACAACCTGTTTAACACGGGCCCTAACCTCATCCAGATCAATTTTGGATTGGGGCGAACCAGAAAATCCATTGGCATTGCTTCGGGCCTTAAAGTAAGACGCATGGAAAATGACTGGCCAGACTTCGATTCCCTGCACATCCCTCATAAAATTGAAGTTTTCGAATATATACATTCAAAACACAGTGCAAATCACCCATATAATAAATCAAAATTGACTGACTGACTAGGACCCAACGGATTAATTCTGTTACGACATCTTACCGTGAAAATTCAGGCAAATCAAGATCATCATCTCTAGATTCCATTCATGAAGCTTTATTCATTGGCCTATTGAAAAATAAACAAGACATTCCACGCATGAGCAAGACTAGATATATATGGAAACAAGGTCAAGATGGCTAAATCGCTCAAAATACATGTGTAAGCAAATTGAACAAAGATAATATATACTTTTTCGCAGATGGCCTCCGAAAGGGAACCTTCTCATCATCAAAGTTTCTCATGTCCTCAAACCGTGTGCTTTTATTGAATATTGGTCGACTCTGCATTTTATTTTCACATTTTTAAATGATAAGGAAATATTAATATGAACGAATAGAAACCATGTACCCACGTCAGTAATTAAAAAAAACTCCCTAGGTTCTAAACAATACCTACATACAAGGGTTCACATACTGATCAAACAATATTAGAAGGGAAGAACAAACAATATCAGAGAGCACATCTTCAAAACTCATAAATTTACTCAATGAAAATAGATCCCCCATGACCAAACATCATGCGAAGATAGCTCAAGAGAATAAAATAAAACAGAATGGCTCTGGATTTTCAAGACAAATTTTCATCAACATCTTGGAGAACAGATCTTGGGCTGATCATTGAGCAGGAAAGAAGTCTATCCACGACATGCACTTTCACACTATATGTTCTAGCAAACAAATACCATAAAATTTATCCAAGTACAAAGGGGAACCATGAAGAGTGATCAATACATGTATGAGTACCAAAAGTCCAAAAAATGTATAACCTTACCCATTTATCAACCAAGGCTTTTGCCATTCTTCGGTTGGCTGTGGTTTCCTCATCAGACTTCAACAAAAACATAATAACCTGCATAACATAAAAAATTAATATGCAGAGTTGTTCCTTCCACTGCCAAGCCATAACCATTATTCATGGGTCAGTGTCGCCTCATAAGGAGAATCCTGGCCTTCCCAAGACCACTCTTCTTCAGTTGCTCTCTCCTATCATAATGCTCTAAATCAATGAGAAACAGCATGAAGTGCAAGACATAATCAGTACACACATAATTTTCATACATCTCATTTAAAGAAATGGAGAAAACGGGTTTTGTGCATCGAGTAAGATCCTCAATATTGCCCCACGGATGTTTATATTCGGTAAGCTTCCATCTGGAAGGGGTTTGAGCCAGGTTTTCAGGAGAGTTAATACTCCATGATGAAGTTGTTTCCTGCACCAATCAACAGTTGATGTTGGAAACAAGATAAGAACAATAAATAATAAAATGGAAACATGATGTCAATGAAACTAATGAGAGAAAATCATCTTACTTTGAGAGGCAGCTTTTTGAGTTTATTTGTAGCAGGTTTTGACTGTCTATTCAATTCTGCATCTTCTTCAGCCACCACTTCAAGCTCAGCCATAACATTTTCAACAAGCAATGCTATCTCTGCAGCACTCTTCACACCTTTCTTCTTTTTCTTGTCTGACTTGAAGAGTCGATAAATTTCCTTATTGTCTTCGCCCTCTTCCGCCTGGAAAAATTGTAACAGATCTTGTAAATCTTCAAAAAAAAATATATATTGATAGTCATTATTAAGAAACCGACACAATTGGAATTGTCACAATAATAAATTTTAAAGCAAGATGAAATCCTAACCTGAGGAGCATTACCAGGAGACCATAGTTCATTATCAAATCCATACAGCTTCACTTGGATGAGTTCCAGGCACTACCCTGATATCCACCTGTAACAACAACAAGAGATGTCAAGAAATAGAAAGACAACAAAATTAAATCAAAACCAACAGCAATTGTGGGATATTTCAATTGAAGTGAAGCACAAGTAAACCAAATTCAATTCAGCCCCCTCAAGTAGAAGTGTGCTTCCAGATTAAATCGAGAGAGAGATGTGACCAGAATATAAATCTAATTATTGATATACAACCTATTATATTTAGAATACAGTTTCATAAAACCGATTATTAGCTTGACATCCGGGAGATAAAGCCAACACTTCACAAAAAAGGAATTCAAAGTGGCTTCAAGAATCATGTTTAGAAGTAACATTTCCAAAACTTCCCATTATATCTACATTACTCATCTCAATAAGGACATCAACCTTGCCGAGATCAGTAGAAGTTCGTAACCATAGTTATAGTGAAGACCATTCCTTAATATTATCAATATAACAGGAAGTTCTCGTAACCATGGTTTAGAATTATTAACCTAGATATGCTTTATGGTCGCTCAATTTTTAGGTAGCTACAATTTCTTAATTTCTATTTTTCCTTAAATCTGTATCCATATTTGATATCGACCTGACTAAAGAAACCATAGAGGATATGCTATATTATCCAGAATAGGATCCACTACAAACATTAATGAAACATACCACAACTATATGAACTTCCAATCCTCTATGATGGGACTCATACAGAATATGTAATTTGTAAACAAAGAGGTACCATCACAAAACAAAAGCTCATACCTTATACCACATAGGCAGGCTGCGCATGAGTTTTACTCGCAAGCAAAGGCCAATCACCGTTGCCATACTGCAATGTCCAACTGTTGGAGTGAATGTCACCCTGAATAAATTAAAAAAAAAAAAAAACATATTTAATTTATACGAACTGAAAATTCCACTAATACAGGAGGATTTGTCTCTACCTCACACAGTTATGCTTGTCATCTACTTCAATTGCATCTTCTGATATAACTTTCAACTCTTCCAAGGAATAGGGATGCTCAGGATCTTTTATGTCTCTAAGATGATGTAAGAATGTTAAGAGAAGTACAGAGTTTCCAAAACTACTTAGCTCCCTTGTATAATTTGGTATGAAACTATATCTGTCATACTCGGATGTTGAGAATTAGTATCTAATTTTATTCAATAAATAAGTTCAAAACAAAACAATATGAAGAGCAAGAATAACTAGTTGCCATAAAAAATATATAGTTTTGCTTCCAACGAAAAGATACACTTGTTTGATGAGAAGAACATGATAGTTTTGCTTCCAAGGAGAGTAGCTTTTATTTTCTCCATTAATTCTTTGACAAATGTATAGCTTTTATTTTCTTGTGCTTATTTTTTTTTTTTTTTTAAAGAGCCTTCTTTTACCCAGTGAATATTGCACTATATCTTCCTTTTGTACTTTCCTCCTCCACTTTGACAAAATTTTCAATTCCTTAACAGAAAAAGTATTGTCATTCTTTTACTTTTTGTATATAGACACACAATCAAATGTAATGCATATTGACTGCAAATGTTAGTTGCAGTGAGATAGTCACCACACATTTATTAAATTTTATATCAAATTTAAAATGCATTTCAAGATAATTTCTATAACATGTCATTAATATTCAAAAGTTTCTATGGAAGTTTTAAATACTCATAAAAGTTTTGAACCACATAGTGGCACATGCTTCCTTACAATTGCTTCTGCTCCCTTTGTCTAAGAGATATGGACAAGTAGCAAAACTTTGCTGAATAGGAACTTCACCCATGTAGTTCGATTTGATCAACATGTCTAAACTACATATTCCTTTCTAAATTCTATTACACTTACATACAAGTGAATTTTAATATCAATGCCAAGCTTTGCAAAGAAACCTACGATTTGTGAGATATATAACTGACAAAACACAGTGGATATGACAGAGCATCAAATGTAATAATCAAACTCAAAGGATATCAAAAATTTCTAGTTGGTCAATGGGCTCCACAGCATACTCGTCAACATCATCCGGTGCAGTTCTAGTTCGACGCTCCTTTTTTTCATAGACAATGGGATTGGCATTGATTAAACCAGAAACCATTTTCCTCAATCACCGATGCAGTTTGCGAAGCTCCAAATAAAAAACATTAAAACTATGGTCCATGCTCAAAATCGACCAAATTGAAGCCAAAATGATATTGAATTATTGCATAAGCATTGAACACTAGTATTGTCCCCTTGTTCATAAATCATAGGATGATGTGCAAAAGGAAACAAAATAACACTAAATCAACAGATTACATATTCAATTCCAATTGAAATTCTTCGCGGCCTAAATCTGCTTAACAATTTGTCCTTTATTATAATACATGATCACTCACCGATACATCATTAACCCCAAATTGTAAATAACAGCACATTGAAGCGGGGATATCTAATGATTTCTATAATCAACTCATAGAGAGAGAGAGAGAGAGAGAGAGAGAGAGAAAAAGAAGAAGAAGAAGAAGAAGAAGAAGAAAAAGAAAGAAGGAGAAATTACAAAAAGAAACCAGAGTTTGACTCTAGCAAAAAAATAAAACTTAAGTTTTTAATTTTGTCTATTTAAACCCTAATCTTTTGATTTGTTTTCAAACTAAACCATCAGTCAATTTTCATTAAGTAAAATCAACTGAAAAAGGGTATTTCAATTTAGACGTTAAACTCAATAAAATGCCTAAAATACTATTTTTCGTTGAGTTTAATGATTAAAATACATTTTTTCTGTCGGTTTTACTTAATGAAAAAAAGGCAAATGTTTAGATTGAAAATAAATCAAAAGTTGAGAATTTAAATTGATAAAATTAAAAATTCAATTTATGTTTTTATAAGGGTCAAACCATAGTATTTTTTTATTATTTTTTTTTTGCAATTTCCCCAAGAAAATCGCTTTGACTTATTTGACTAGACAGGGAAGGTCTGTCCCTTCTCCACTGGAAGAAAGTAGATGATCACGTAGGGTGAATGAATCAAAGAAAGGGAACACTCAACTTGAGAGATTGAATACCGCAAGTTCGAGTGTCTGGGCATTGGAGGAAGACAGAGAGAAGACTAATTCCTTAATATCTTATTCTACTCATTCTTTATATGGATCTTAGTTAGCCTTTTAGGGATTCTTTAGGATAAGCCTGGTAGGAATAAGAAGAAGCCAATACCATTAACTGGTTTCATCCTCAATTTTGGTTGCCTCATCCATTACCAAGGTTTCATTCATGATTTTCAACCCATATATGCGATTTTTTTTTTTTTTTTTTTTTTTTGTCCCAAATTGACAGCTCAACTGCTGAAATTTTTTATTTCTTTTCTAAACAATCCTTTGACAACCCTTAAGATTATAAATATTTTAATATTTTGTGCATCTTATTGACAACCCTTAGAACTACCATTAGTAGAACGAACAGACCACAAGCTATTTATGAGCAATTCGTTTTGTTTGTAGAAAGTTTTTGGAATTACGTAGAAAGAGGGAAAAAAATAATGGAAAAATTATAAATCAATGGTGCCTTCACAAATATTTACAATTCATATAAATGTTTATCATTTTAATTATTAAACTTGATAAAATTTCTCATTGATTTAAATTTATTTTTGAAAACATGAACTAAATTGCAATTTCATGTAAAATTATCAAATATACTAGTACACAAAGCGGTTATGTGTATACCCATTTTCCACATGAATCCAAGATCATGTTGTCTCATTTCTCCAACAAAGTGGTTACATTACATATCTCTCATATGGGAGTTCAGATCCTCCAGAGTGATCTCTCTACAGTTCGATCCAATGGCTGAAATTAAGAAAAATCAAAATGACCTCGTTTTGATTAAGTCTGAAAAAACAATAACAATGCAGAACGAAGAGAGAGACGGAGAAGAGACCCCTCATTTCCCTCTCAATCGACAAAGGGAGTCCTTTGGTGGTGCAACAGATTGAAGATTGCTTGGTGAACCGCAAATTTTCTATTTCCTAATGTAGTTGTATTGTGTGTTTTCGTTGTGTTGCTATTGTTATACTAACTTGCAGTTTGGGATTTTTTTATTATACTAGAAGATTGTTGTTGTCATTGTGTTTTTTATTTTTTCGACACTTTCTACTAGTAAATTTTTGTTTTCCTCATAATAAAGATAATTCATATTTCCCATTAGCTTTATACATTGATTAAGATTTAGATTAATATATGATGAGAGTGAAATCAACATGAATGAAACATTTTTTCCATTGCTCAATAATTTATACGAGTGATATGATAACTTCATAATCCATCATATTATGAGCTAAATCTTTTTTTGTTTTTGTTGTTCTCTTTTAGCTTCTATTGCATCAGTGTTTTGGTTTGAGCCAAGCTCTATTATGTACAACAGATTTACTTGAGAGCATAAACCAAAAATGAAACTATGACAAAACTAGATAGAGAAGGCATACATATAAACATATAGAAACCTTGACTGGTTATAAATATTTGATGACAATGCCACAAGTACAACCACTTTCATGCCTTTTCTAGCTCAACAATTACTGATTCAGAAAAGAAAGAGGGGAGAAGAAAAGTGAAGGAAAGAAAATTCTAGAACATCAAAATGACCTATAGATGTGGCTTTAGTTAAGAATCATTTCTTCTTCCATCCTAATGCCTTTGTCCCCTAACCCCAAGAAATACATTTCTAATCTTGTGTAGTTCTTTGAGAACATCTTTCACACTCATTCTTTCACTCGACATTTCAACAGAACATGAAACTCCAATTTGAAAGACTGGTACTAGGCAAGCCTTTAGTTTAGAAATGTTGGTTGTACTACTTTGCATGCTCCTACTTGGCTCCTCCTCCATTTCCAATATGATTTGGGGATCAACGATCTGCATTACTTGCTCTGGAAGACACATTTTTACATAGCTATGGAGGCTTACATTACCAGAAACATGTTACTAGTTGGTCTTTTTCCTGTGAACATTTCTAGTAGTAACACTCCATAACTGTACATATCACCTTGCGTTGATACCTCCTCACCCATACCATACTCTCCATTATGAAATGGTGAAAAAAAAGCCCAAATTTTTAAATTTTGGTATGATTGTTGAACTAGCAAGTTGTATTTCTTTTGCTGAAAAAAAAAGTCTAACATTTCAAAAGATAAAATTATCTCAAGGGTTAAAATCTATGTTCAAATACCATAGGGGTAGGGCAATGGTTGATTTAATTTGTTGTGGTAGCTATACAAACAATAAGGCAAAGTCAAGGAAGACATCTCTAAAACATGGCTTAATTTCTATATAATCTCGCAATTGGTTTTTAGTTCACCGCAAGATAATAATATAATGTAACTAAATAATATTTCTTAATCAATTTCAACGTAAGAAGCAATAAACAATTACCTGGGGCAACATAGCCAATTGTTCCTCTGATCCCAATTGAACTTGATTGCTTATGAATAAAAATTCCATTGGTTGCTGAAAAAATCTTTGCCAAGCCAAAATCACTAACATGAGCACACAAATCACCGTCAAGAAGAATATTACTTGGCTTTAAATCACAATGAATAAAAGCCATTTCACAATGATGATGAAGATAATCCAATGCACATGCCACATCAATGGCAATGTTTAGCCTTTGAACAAAGTTCAAGTTCTTAGGTTCATGTTGCTCTAAAAGACTTGGGTGTAACCAATTTTCTAAGCTCCCATTTTCCATGAACTCGAAGACCAAAGCCTTGAAGTCGTTGCCTTTAAAATCAATGCTTGAGCAAGCTGTAATTATCTTAACAAGATTTCGATGGCGAATGTTCTTCAATGCTTCACATTCTGTAACAAAACTCTTGTTCGCTCCACGTTCATGTAGTTTGAGCACCTTCACAGCAATGATTTGTTCATCGGAGTTGAGAAGCCCTTTATAAACAGAACCATTTCCTCCCTCACCAATTCAGTTGGATGGAGAGAACCCATTTGTTGCTTGAAAAAGTTCTCCATAAGAGAGTTGTGGATATTGGTTTTTCAAGGGGGAGGCTAAATTGACTTTCTGCCTTAACCTTCTGTTGCGGTAAAGAATAGCTAGAATGCACAATGATAATACAACAATAGTGAGAGTAACTACTAGAACTATTACTCTATGGTTGGAAGGTCGTTTTCTTTCATTTAAGACTTCAATCGAGCATGCAGGCAATTGCAATAGTTTAATTCCTCCGCATAGCTTAGTATTTCCAACAACTGAGAAGGCACTAATGTTTGTGAAAACTCCTCCATTCGGAACTTCACCATCAAACATATTGTAGGAAAGATTAAGATATTGAAAGAACCGAAACTCGCCAAGAAACCTTGGAATCTGTCCAGACAAGTTGTTCCTAGAAACATCTAGTTCTTGAATACCTTTCAATTGTCTCAAGGCCGTCGGAATTGTACCTTCGAAAAGGTTACCCTCAATGTAGAGGAATTCTAAAACTTCACAATTGCCGAGAGTGGAGGGGATTTCTCCAAATAGTTTATTTTTTGATACATATAGTCCACCCAGATTTTTCAAGTTACCCACTTCTTGTGGTAGTAGTCCTGTTAAGTAATTTTGACTTAAGGATAGATTAAAGATGGAAGGCAGACCAAAGATTTGAGAAGGTATTGGTCCTGTTAAGTGATTGTAATCAAAATGAATTTGTTGTAGATTGGTACAATTGCCTAAAGAAATAGGAATGCTTCCCTCAATCATATTTGTTGATAGGTAAAGACCACCAAGCCTACTCAGGTTTCTAATAGACGATGGAATCTCTCCAGAGATGTTATTTTTTTCAAGGACGAGGACTTCCAACATGGAGAGTTTTCCAATGGAATTTGGAATACCACCTGTAAGCATGTTACCACCTAGAAGGAGGGAATGCAAATTTTCAAGGTTCCCAATGCCAAGAGGTATGCTTCCAGATATATAGTTGTCTTGTAGATTGAACCAAGTGATCTTGGTGGAGAGATTTGCAATAGAATGGGGCAACAGACCTTTAAAATGATTCATAGCCAAATCGAGAATTTGTAGATTGGAACAATTGGATAAAGAAGTGAGGAAGCTCATTAATTCATTGCCTTGGTTTGTTCCAAGTGAATTTTCAGTGCGATAAAAATTGTAAATCATCGAGGGTTCCCAGATTCATTGGCATGGGTCCATAAATGAATTGTCGCCAAGACCAATTTGTACGATTCTCGTAGCATTGGCTAATGACGACGGAATTCGCCATAGAATTGATTGAGTCCAACATAAAATCCTAGTAAATTTGGAAGGGTCAAGCCTAAATCTGGGGTAGAATTCCATGCAATTGGTTGATATTGATAGAGAAGAAATAGATTGATGAGATGTTGTAAAGCGAAATAGGAACCATACCGGACAATTTATTTGTCGACAACCGAAGAACCTCCACCTTGTAAAGCTGCCCAAGTTGGGTGGGAATGCTTCCCTCTAGATTATTAGACCCTAGAGAAAGCACACGTAGATTGGAAAGGTTCCCAATTGAAAGTGGGATAGTTCGATAAAATGATTGACTGCAAGACCCAAGTGGGAGAGATTGGACAAAGAACCCAACTCAGAGGGATTTTTCCTCCTACGGTGTTACCTCCCATATCGATAACTCTCAAGTGTGAACAATGAGTCAAATTGGTAGGAAATTCACATTGGAAAGAGTTATTCCAAAGCGAAGGTACTGCAGACAAAACAACTTGCCAAGTTCTTGTGGGATTTCGCCATGAAAGCTGTTGTTACCTAGATCAATCCTCCTGAGGAAGGTGAGGTTCCCAATTTGAGGAGATCAGAGCCCACCAATGCGAGAGAGGACAGGTTTAGGAGTGTCACACGTTGATGTCGACGACCGCATGAGACTCCTTGCCAATTGCAAAAGTGAATTGAATGATTCCATGAGCTTAAGGCACCCAGAGGATCTCCTTGTATCAAATCCTTGATTGCAAGCAGTGCCTGATGGTCTGTCTCGTTGGTGAGAACTAAACTGGGATTGCCCTTGGCAGTGGTAATCAGTTCAAGAGAGTTCATGAAAAAGAAAATGAAACAAAGTACAGATGTACTAAGTAGACAACTGAGAAAAGTTGAATTTGTTTGCTCCATTTGGTGTCAAAAATAGAATATTATTACGATGAGATATGGAGCTGATCAAATATATGTATTTATAGAGCCAAAGGCTTGGGATTTTTTTTTTTTGTTGGCAAATTACACCACTAATTCTTATTCTTTGGTCATTGTACTATTTTGTTCTTTATGACTTTGATTGCTTTGATTTTAATTCAAAATTTATGATTTTGTTTTAATTTAATCAAATTAATTTCAATTTTTAATAGTTTTTATGAAAAATGCGCACAAAAACATCACGTGTCATCCTTTTATAGAAAAATTATAAATTGTTCAACTTAGTGATTAACCTGAATAAATTTAGTGACCGTTTTCTTTAAAAGGGACACAAAATTTAAGATTAATGATCAAAATTAAGTTACTTAAAATGATAAGGATCAAAATAATACAAAGGTTAAAACGTAAGGACTATCAATGTATTTTTTTTTTTTTCTCTTTTCCCGTAATTTATTGTTTTATTAAGAGGTTGTCGCCAAAAAGCAAAAAATTCAACCTCATTAGCAAAAGGTCACATCATATATATTAATTGATTAATTTTTTTTCTCACAATTATTTATTCAACTAAAAATAATAATTCTTAAACACATCTTTTTTCACCTCTTAAAAAAGTTTAAAAATTAAAAATCTACTGAAAAAAAAGAATATCTTAATTGCTCCTACTTCTGGCTAATGAATAGAGGAAACGACAGTGCTACGTAGCTCGAATAATACGGCTCGAATTCTGGCTCGACACCAAAACGACATCGTTTTGGTGTCGATTTTTTTTTTTTGCTTTTCTTTTTCCTGTGTGTTAATCAGAAATGAAGAAGCAGAGGGGAGAAGAAGAAGAACGGAGAAGAAGACGAAGGGAAGGGAGAAGGAAGAGGACTGGAGGGGGCCCAATTATTAGGGCTGGAGGCGGAGGCGACGATCTATGGTCTTTGTGGCGTCGGAAATTTGTGGTGCCGCGACCTCGGTCGGGCGAGACGACGTGGCCGGGCGGGTGGCGAGGCTCTGCTCTCCCTCTTTCTTCCTTCCTCCCTTCCTCCTCTCATCTTCCCTCTCATCTTCCCTCTTTCGAGCCGTGTTTCGAGCCTCACTTTCGAGCTCTCGATCATTTCCGTAGAGGAAATTCACATCAACTCTATCAAGTGGAACTTGCACCCAATAAGGGTTGGTTTGATTTAGTTTTAGAATTATAATTTGAATGTAGAGTTATATTTTGAGTTTTAAGTTTTTGAATTATAATTTGAAAATAAAAAATTTGTTTGATTAAGAGTTTTAAAAATAGTCTTGAGATGATTTTTAATTTTTTGATTAATTGATATATAGAATGTGAGAGGAGAAACAAGAGATAAGAAATAAGAGATGAGATGTGAGATAGAAAAAGTGATTGATTAATAATAATAAATAATAATAAAAAAGAGAAGAGAAGAGGTTCAAAAGTAATTTTGAATTATATTTTAAAAATATGTTTGGTTAATATGTTATATCCAAATCATAATTTAAAAATAGAGTTAAATTTACCTAAATTTTTTATTTATTTCGTAATATAATTTTCATAGGAAAGCCCTCTTGGACAGCTTTTCAGTGACGTCTATGGTTGAAATCAACGATGTGGACCTATCCTGTGGCTTCTGGTTTAATATTTTCTTTATGGATAAATTATACTGACATTTTTTGAGATTTTTGTTTAATATAATTTTTTTTTAATATTTGAAAAATTATATTTTTCTTTCCGAAATTTGTAATCTTATTACAAATTGTCCTTGAATTATTGATGTCATGTCCTAAAATTTTTTAAATGATCATCTTACTATTTTTATGATATTTTTTGTATAAATTTTTATACATGAATATAATTTTTTATTTTTATTTTCACCATTATATCTAGATTAAATCAATTTAATCCAGATTTATTTAAAAAGTATAAAATTTGCACAAATTTTTTTAAAAAAATCATTAAATACAACAAAATAAGATGATATATTGAACAAAATAGGATGATATATTGAACAAAATAGGATGATATATTGAATTTTTGGTATTTTTGTATATATATATTTTTTTATATTTGGTGAATTTAAAAAAACAAATTTACAAAATATTATACTCTTAACTATATCTAGATTAGGTGTATTTGAAAAATAAAAAAATTCTTTAAAATATTAAAAAAAATTCAATAAAAATAAAAAAATATACGAAAAATAAAAAATTTAATTTTTTGTGTGAATTAAACCAAAGAAGATTGTCATGACCCAACCTCGGTACCCAGGAGTTAGGCGTCGAGACAATAAAAAAATAATTCTAAAATTTTTGTATTAATAGCGCAATCGGATAAAATAAAATAAAATAAATGGGTGCAAAAAAAAAGTTTATTTAAAAGAAAAATATTTATTTGAGCCTTATTTAATTACAAGAGTCTGGTCAAGATTACATATGGTAAATAAAAAAAATAAATGAATAAAAAATTGAGATTTATTCCCAATTTCAATCCTGCTAAATCTCATAACTTGACAGGAGATAACATCTATAAATACATGACAGAGTGAGAAATTTTATACAATGAGCATGAGAGTACAAAAATTACCATGGATAATTATTTAGGTTAAAATAGTGAACAATTCAATTTGAATAAATAAATTATTTAAACAACAAAATTTTAATTCAGAAATCATATAAACAAAATAATCATAAACAAAATAATCATAACCACGGTACAGAACCGAACACATGTCACCAAAGTGACAATCAAAATAGATCTCAATAGATCCATGACAAACAGAAAGCCACAAAGTGACCAATCAGAGGGTAATAGCTATTTAAGTCCCATAAAGCATGGAACTCCCGTAGTGATACTAACAAAAAAATAAATATTTATACAATTATTGTCAAATAATTTCTAAAATTTAAACAATCTTATCCATATATTTCAATTTTAAGCAAATAGAGTTTAAAAAATAATTAAGGCAATTGTTATTAGTATAACTTATAAAACATAAATTACATAAAATAAATTATAATAACTCAAAATATACATAAAATATATTATAATAATTCAAGATATAACATATAACTCACTTTAAAATTGACTCCTATTATTTTTTTCCCAATTCCTCCGAGTTTCACCTTCTCTTACTTATTTTTTTTCTTTTTCTTTTTGGTTTTATGTTCCTTTGCTCTACTCTCAGCTTCTAATATTGTTGGCTAGCCATGCTGATTCATTCAAGCTAAGGCATATAGGTAACAATCTCTAGCCCTTTAGGTTTCTCACGTTGCATGTCTCACCATTTGCCACATGTTTGATTCAAGATGATCTAATCTCCTTGGTACAATCCCCAGCCCCTTAGTCAACGTTTGCCATTGGTTTTTTTGAATTGAGACTTTTTTAGCTTGAGACTAAAAAGTTAATTTTGTTTGATTTTTTTAATTTTTTTGATTTTTATAAGAAAAAAAATAAAATAATTATGGTTTAGATGTGACATTTTATCTTATTAACTTATTTAATCTTGTTAAGTTTTATTCTTGGCAATCCCGGTTGACAAGGATTTTTATAAGAAGTTAGTTTTTTTTCAAAACTAAGATTACTTTTGTTTTCTTTAAGAAGTTGGTTTTCTTTCAAAACTAAGATTACTTTTGTTTTCTATAATTAGTTGGTTTTCTCCCAAAACTAAATTAATTCCTCCGAATCTTCTTTTTGATTCTTAAGGTTTATATCTGGGGATATTTTGTTAGTTTTCTTTGATGTTTTATTGAGTATTCAACTTATGGTTTAAAGAGAGTACATCAAAGGTTTTGTTTGTTATACACGAGAGAGAGAGAGAGAGAGAGAGAGAGAGAGTTGTTCTTCGGTGGATTCTGAAGAATTCGAGCCTGAAGCTTCGGTGGATTCTGAAGTGGCTCATCGTAAAGACATTCCGAGGTGAAGACGGGGTTGGAAGAGGCACATAGAGGTTGGTTCAATTAGGCGTGGATTCGCTAGGTTATTGAGAGCATACCTGTGTAATTCCTTTAAATCTTCTTAGTGGATTGTTTTGTGGCTATTGCCCGTGGTTTTTTAATCACAGTTGGAGGTGTCAATTGTGGTTTTTTCACGTAAAATCGTTGTGTCG